>JAMQGT020013119.1:0-10288 GCA_024447675.2 Pterophyllum scalare | reverse complement strand
GGTCATTCATGAAAATTTACACGGAAGTAAATACGTTCTTCTTCTTCTCCTGGAGATTTAAGGACAACCCCGTAAAAGGTGAACACCGCCTACCGTGTCGAAGCGGCTTCACGATAACTCTTCCACCGTGTTTTCCTTGGTTTTGTTGATTGACGTCGTCTGTGGATCAGGCCGCAGACCTCAGAAGGTCGTAGGTCGATTTCTGACTCCTCCAGTCCGCCTGCCGAAGTATTCCTTGAGCAAAATACTGAACCTTGAGTGTCCCTTGATGCATCCATGTGAGGATGTGTGTGAATGCTGGAAAGATAAAAGTTGCATAGATAAAAGTGCCTGTGTGTGACTGGGTGAATGACACTTGAAGTAAGAAAAGCAATTGTGTAAAGCTAACTGAACCTGCTATATTAATATAATAAAATGGTATAAACTGAGAACACAAATCATTGTTCCAAGCTAAATTCTAATGAATGTACCCAGTTCTGAATCTGTTACCTACATTGTAGAAGGGTGACTCTGCCTCCACACATAAACACAAATATTAGTACAGTTAGGGGTTAAAGTGGGATTTTGCAGGTGGGGGAACTCACTTGCAAAATCCCACAAGATAAGCTGTGGTGGCTCAGCGTGGGGAAAAGAATCCCAATAATTTCTATATGTGAGTTCCAGTAGATTTTCTTTGGGTACAGGCTGTAATCAGCTGACATGTGCTGCTGCTGCTCTGAGGTTTACTGCTCTTGGTGGATGAAGTGAATTCAACAAGATGTAACCCATGCATGCCACTCACAAGATATCTTGGCTGATTTCCATACCCTACACTGACAGTATACCATTTGTATAAAGGTTAAATTCAGTGAATGAATCTAAGCAGCACCAACTTAAATTCAAACTCATCTCTGCTACACTTGATGTACCCAACCAAACTCTGACCATGAACACAGCCTCTGTGCACCAGCCCAACACAGAGCTTTACTGTAAATACACTCCAGCAAACTAACCTGTTCATCCTGCACTAAACTTCAGTATTTTCATGCAGCCTTTGAATAACAAAAAATTCACCATACCTCAGTTTTTGTAAGGACGTTTCACAATACGAAAACTTCACATCATATACAAGGTCAATATCTGATTTTTTTTTTGTAAAAATGTAGGGCATAAAAGTAAAATGTCAGAAAAATAAATGCTCAAGTAAAGTACAGATACCTAAAAAAATCTACTTAAATGGCTGATCTTCAATAGTAATTGAGGGTATGGATAGTAAGGTACTATCTGTACTATCCATACCTTACTATGGTATTGATAGTAAGGATATGACATCAAATATAATGTCAGGAAGAGAAATGTTATGTTTTCTAGAAGCGAGGAAGACCGAAAATTTCTTCCTGTCTGGAATTACTACTAATACACCCTAAAGGCATGCAATTAGATTAAACATTTAGGCCATTATATAACCATTTATCAGATGATGGGGACAATTATAAACAGAATTTAAAGTTATAATAAGATAATGTCTTGGCTCATTAATTTAGGATGTGTAGTGATGACCTCTCTCTTCAGAGCCTTTTGAACTCCCTGCATACTGCCCACCCAGGGTTGGCAGCAGACCATAGGAACTGTACAGCTTTGACCAGGGAAGCTGTCAGGGCAAGTCACAACAAAAAACACACTGTGCATAGTCATAATCATATATACATAGTGCACTCAGAAATATGTAGCCAAAGTAATGAAAATGCAAAAAATATCTGTCTTACATTTCATAGGCAAAGCAGGAGACAATCAGGATAGACATTTTATCTAGTGGATCAATGAACTCACCACACTCTAGATCTGTGAGTGCTCAATATCCTCAACACATTTCTATTCCATTTTTTTTTTTACTATTTTTAAGTTGGTTTATGCTTTAAAGCGAGCTGCCCAACGTGATGAATGAGCTCTTTTTAGCTTCAGAGACATGAGGGGTGCTTGCCAAAGTCTGACCTGCATCGACCCACCCGCTCAGTGTCCTACTCAGTCATGCTGGTCAGCACGATTGCTGTAGAAGCACACTAAGCAGTTAGTGTAACTGTAACCAAACATCTTGTGGCACTCATTGACAGATAGTTACGGCAACACACAGTGCACGCGAGCGTCAGTCGCCATCAGGTAACACCTGTCAATGTCCAGGACCTTGGGAGCCCTCTTGTGGGCACCACAGTCTGTCAGCCGTTTCCCACACGCTGGCCAGGGCAAGCTCACCTTCCACACGTGCTGGGGCGTCCACACCATCAGCTGGTGGATGAAAAAGCCCTCAGGTCTTGGTGCCCGCTGACAAACGAGTGCTGGCATGGATTGGGGGGAGCTGGCTCATACCACAGCTTCAAACGTGCCCTCGGTCTGCCAGAGTGAAAGAGAGTGATGGCAGCTGCCACTAACTTGTGGCAGCTGAGGTGGTACAGTGACTGTATTGGGCGGGCCTGTACCACGAAGCTTGTCCATGGCTCTGACGCTGTGCTCGCCTATAGTGTGGCTACAGAAAAGGCTAAATGCAGAGACTCCCAGTGAGTTATAATGACTGTATGATCCTCCTCTGAAAGCACCAAGAGCCTACAAAGCAACCTTGATGACTGTACATTTTGGTGCCTGAACATTTACATACATCTAGTTTGCCAAGTGACTAAAATTCCCTACACCAACTAACAATGTTAAAAATAATAAAAGATCCGTAATCTTTCTAACTCTGTGATTCTGTTGGAGAGTACAGCAGCTACTATATCAGACTGTCAGCCAGTTTTGTTGCACTGGAAACATTCACTGTATGTTAACCGACAATGATCAGTCATTTGCTGTGCTGTAATGGGTCACACTGATGGAAAAATGTCTGTCACAGTCGGGATCTTGGAGATTATGTGAATTTGATGATGTGTATTTGAGTGACGATGAGTCTGAAATTATTTTAATACTCTAAAACTGAACTGAATGTATTTTAAAGTGACTTTTTAAACGCAGCCTGCACACAGACTGTGTTCTGAACATTTCATGTTGAAATTTGCCCTCAGACTGAGATTCAGTCATTAAATGAATCGGTCCACATTCTGAAAGGTGCAGCATCAGACATTCAAACTTGGAACCACTAAAAATCACCTAAATCAGGAGAAATGCCGAGATCCTTTTAGAGCTTCTGGTACCCCAGGTGCTGACAATCAGGCTTGTGATCATTCTAGGCAATCTCAGTGCAGAGAGAGATACTGAGAAGAGATTCTGCAACCATTGGAAATTTCATAGCTCCACAGTCTGGGACTGAACTCTATCCTCCAGAGACTACCTCCATAATTTGGGAGTGGAGAGGATGGAATAGCCTGCCTGCAGTCCTGACCTTAGCCCCATTGAACACTTGTGGGATCAACTTGGGCGAGCTTTTCATGCCAGAGTGCCCAACGCAACCACATTGACTGACTTGCTGGCAAATGCTGGTTGAAGAATGGGATGCCATCCCACAGCAGTGTGCGGCCAAGGTGGTGACCAGCATGAGGAGGAGGTGCCAGGCTGTTGTGGCTGTGTATGGTTCTTCCACATGCTATGGAGGCTCCTGTTTGTTAAATGAATAAACTGTTAAATTATCAATATTAGCTGCCCTAATAGTGGCCACTGGTATGCTGCTCCTGGAGTTGTGACATATGCAAATGCTGCAACTGTCAGCGGGTAGATGGTCAGCCACCCTACGGTGGTATTCTGTATTACAGCTTTCCAAATACCTTTCCAATCTTGGCTTGAATTATACACAGCTGCATTATTTGGGCCAAATCACAGGTCTGCATTTTAAAGCAATTTAGACACAAAAAAACTGCATGGAGCTGCAAAACATCTTCCCTATAATGCCTACTTATTTAAGCAGTTGTTGCAGATTTATCAGCTGCACATCCATGATGTGGAGTCTCTTGTTCCACTTCATCTCAAAGGTGCTCCACTGGATTGAGATTTGCCGACTGTTGGGAGACCATGTGAGTATTCATTGTCATGTTCAAGAAACCCATTTGAGATGACTGAAGTTGTTCAGTGGACCAACAAAGATGTTCCCAGTTTGCTGTTAGTGTGACCTTACCATCTGTTCCCTCTGCAATGATCTCTCAACCAAATTTGAGGAGTGACTGGAAGCACTGAGGTTCCATCTAGCAAAGGCTAACTCATCTTTGAGCTGCTGCATCAGTAAGCATGGATGACAGCATTTCAAAAGCATGTCAGAAACATGCATCTTAGAAACATGGTGCTCTTAGAAATATGGTGTCAAACCAGATCCTTACTCTGGATGGCATTACTTTGGCCTCCAGCAACGCTGTGAGAAATCTTGGAGTCATTTTTGGCCAGGATATGTCCTTCAATGCACATATTAAACAAATATGTAGGACCACTTTTTTGCATTTGTGCAATATTTCTAAAATTACTTGCACTGCACTGAGTGTGTGTGTGTGTGCGTGTGTGTATGTGAACTGTTGGAGGACTGATTGCTGTACTCAAATGTGTGCTACATATTTACTGCTGGGAGTGTGAGTGTGGATGTTTGTGTATGTATGTGTGTGTGAGAGTGAGAGAGATGTGTATGTGAACTGATGGAAGGCTAATTGCTGTACTTAAATGTGTGCTATATGTTTACTGCACTAGGCAACAATGTTTATTAGGTCTTTGTGTATGTTTCTGTTTGAATCTTTGTATTTATGTATCTATGTAAGCTGTCAGACACCTTAATTTCCCTCGGGATTAATAAAAGTACTCTACTCTACTCTACTCTACTCTAAATTAGAAACATCCTTTCTCAGACTGATGCTGAAAAGTTAATCCATGCATTTATTACTTCTAGGCTGGACTACTGTAATTCATTATTATCAGGCTGTCCAAAAAGCTCCCTGAAAAGCCTGCAGCTGATTCAAAATGCTGCAGTTAGAGTACTGACAGGGACTAGAAAGAGAGAGCATATTTCTCCCATACTGGCTTCCTGTTAAATCTAGAGTGGAATTTAAAATCCTTCTCCTAACATACAAGGTCTTGAATAATCAGGCTCCATATTATCTCAAATACCTCATAGTACCGTATCACCCCAATAGAGCACTTCGTTCTCAGACTGCTGGCTTACTTGTGGTTCCTAGGATACTTAAAAGTAAAATGTGAGGCAGAGCCTTCAGCTTTCAGGCCCCTCATCTGTGGAACCAGCTCCCAGCTTGGATTCGGGAGACAGACACCCTATTTTCAAGATTAGGCTTAAAACTTTCCTTTTTGATCAAGCTTGTAGTTAGGGCTGGATCAGATGACCCTGAACCAGTTAGTTATGCTGCTATAGGCCTAGGCTTATTTACTTGTTTATACTTCACTCTGTATTTAATCATTATTGTTAATCTCTGCCTCTCATCCACAGCCCAACCGGTTGTGGCAGATGACTGCCCCTCCCTGAGCCTGGTTCTGCTGGAGTTTTGTTTCCTGTTAAAAGGGAGTTTTTCCTTCCCACTGTCGCCAAATGCTTGCTCATAGGGGGTCGTTTAGACTGTTGGGTTTTCTCTGTCTATTGTAGGGTCTTTACCCACAATACAAAGCGCCTTGAGGCGACTGTTTGTTGTGATTTGGCGCTACATAAATCAAATTGAATTGAATTGAATGTCACTAAGCAAATGAGAGGAAAGAAAAGTTATTTAAAAAGAGAGCGCCTTGGAGTTATTTGACATTTTAGTGCCAAAGAGCAAACTGCAAACAAAAGCAGTTTGAATCCATGAAGTACTCCTCAAAAATGGTTTAAATCTTTCTTTTGCTTTCTTTGAAAGGCTGTGATTTCCCCAACTATTAACATTGTTGTGTCAGTCATCATCATTTGAGCGCAACAATAGTTTTCATAAAGCCTTTGAGGAATTTTTTATTTCTTTAATTAGTTCCTGGTAGAAGGTGTGCAATAATTTCTGTTTTCTAGACCCTCGTTTAGACCTACTGTAGAATAGACAATACTTTGAATTTGATCACACTCGACTGCTTACTTTAAGACATGCTTAGGGGAACGCTGCCAGCTAAAGATGAGCTTTATATTTGTCTGCCACTGAACAAAGTAGAGGTGCTTTTGTGATTTAGAGGTATACATGAACTCTGCACAACCATGACCTGTAATACCTTGAGCCAGCAACAGGAAGGTGCCCCACAAGTGGTCGCTGGATTCAGTGCAGGTAAGCATTCCCTGATTTTGGTCAGTCAGCAAAAATTAGTTTTCTTTTTCATGCTGATGTGTAATAAATGCATTTGGACTGAGCTAAAGAAAAGTGTACAACACACAGTGATTTACCAGCATTTGAACTACATTAACTTCATCGATACCTTTGTCATTGTTTTTACCTTTGAAAACTCAAGTATCTGTCTATGAACCTATGCATAATTGTATTCTTTGACAGGATTTGATAGCCGTGTTAGTCTTTTTGCACTGTTCATGATTATAAATATAATTTCAGCTGCCATCTCAGCAGCCACCAGATCTCTTGAAAGTATTTTTTAATTGTAATTAAAGGTGCATTTTTTTAATACTATGACAGGGACACCATGTATTGCTATTGCTCTGACTCCCAAAATATCAGCACTTGTTTTTTCCCCCTAAAATTTCACACTATTCCACACTTCTCCGAATTACGTTTTCTTCCTACAAAATTATCATTTGCACAATAATAATAATACAGATCTGAGTCTGTTTTCAGTATTTGGGGAGTATGTTAAGGTTTCAACATCCAACAAGAAAATCAAACAAGCTGTATGAAAGCATTACAGTTTTGTATCATTGTCAATGAAAATACAATAAAGCTGATTAATTCCGAGTGTTTGTTCTTGTTAATAACTCATATGATTTTACAGAGATAAAATATGCTCTACACGATTACATGGATGCCCTTTACAGATACTTATATAATATTGGATGCGTGTGATATTGCAGGTATACTGAATAAAACATTGCACAAGGCTAAAAGGTAATAAGATTTGGTGCATTGTTTTGTAGGTTTTTATGCAGATGAAGAAATTTGAATTGTCCTGATTGGAAAGACGGGAAATGGGAAGAGTGCATCAGGGAAACGCCGTCCTACAACGAAATGCTTTTAGAGCTCTTCTCTCTCCGTGCTCTGTCATGTCAGAGTGTGAAAAGGCCAGAGGAGTGGTGGATGGATGCAGGCTTGCCTTGGTTGATGCTCCAGGAATTCACGATACAAAGTACAAAGAAGATGAAGTGATCAGAAAACTTTAAAAAAAAAATGCATCTCTCAGATTCACAGAGGAAGAACAATGCAGTTAAACTCCTGCATCTGGTGTTCGGTGAGAAAGCTGCAGCACACTGCATGGTTCTCCTCACCCACAGTGAACAGCTGGGATGCACAAAAATTGAAAAATTATTTAGTAAATGTAGAAAACTGAGCCACAGTATTTGATTGCAACATGCAACTGGAGGGACCATGTCTTCAGTAATACAGTTACTGATAACTGTCAGGTACCTCGGCTGATTACAGAAATAAGAGATATGATGCATGATGATGGAGGAACATTTTAAACAAATCACATGCTCCAAGAGGCAGCGAGAGCATTCAAAGAAAGAGCAGAGCAGATTATGATAGCCAGTTCTAGGAGAGCTGCTCCAGTTGTTTGATGACAAGTATCACAGAAAATCCAGAGAAAAGGTGGATAAGAAGAACAAATTTCTTGAAACTGGTATGGTTGCAACAACAGCTGAAGTGGGCATTGCAAATTGGTGGTGCTGCAACAGCTGTTGGAGGTCCACTTTGCATGGGTCTTGGAGCAGTAGTGGGTGTAGCTCTTTGGGGCATATTGGGACTAGTGACACCAACAGTAGTGAAAGTGCTGAAAAATAAGTGCATATGATATAATTAGAGTGATAAAGTATGGCAAAGTACTGACCGAAAGCACATTCTTTGGTCAGTTACTCCTTGTATGTTGTTCAACTTGAAGTAAAGCCCAGGTAAAAATGGTACATTTTTTTAAATGAATCTAGTAATTATTTCTAGCATGTCAGTTCTGTGGTTCTGCAGATATTCTCCTTTGTATCTTCTGTGTCAAAGTCCTGTTCTGCTGGTTGAGGCAACCACTGAGTTCATGCACACGAGTTCCTCTCAGCACGCGGGTCACTTTACCCTTTGTCAGATTTTAGTTTGTATTTTGGTTTTATGACCTACATCACTGCTTTTGTTCACTCAGTGCTTGTAGCACTGTTGCTAATTTTTTTTTCCCATCAGTGAATTTGTTCTCATAAATGCCAAGCACAGTATGAGATTTTATGAGCTAAAGATAGGTATTTCCTTCTGGGGAGAGTTGCCATGTCAGTACTTACATGGGCGTAATTTGGATGCACCTCAAACAAATGAGAGGATCACGGCAGTTTAATGTTTAATGTCCCATAAACTGTCACAACCAAAATAAGACATGTTTTTTGGTGCTGAATTTAGCATTAAAAGGCACACCGCAAACTTTAGTAATTCATGCTTGTATGTTTCATTAATATTTTCAACCTCAAATTTTGTGACCTCATAACAAATGTGTATGCATAAAGTCCAGTCAGCAAAATACCTGCTGTGTTCCCACCTTTCAGTCCACAAACTGACGCTGCACCTTGTCATTAAATCCTGACAGCAGCCTTTTAATTGCTACAAGAGGGTTTTGCTCTGGTGCAAAGCATTAGTAAATCTGGCCCATGGACACAATTATCTTTTTCAGTTGACCTCATTACATACATGAATGTGTAGGAGTTTCCCTTTCGCAGCGCCACAGGGGAGCCACAATACTAGGCAAATGTACGCCATCAAGATACTTTTTAACACGAGCCGATAGATTTGCACTGCTTCCAATGTTTTTCTGTCAAATTATAGAAATTGACCCATAATACACAAGTGCAGTCACACAGCTCTGAAACGCCACAGATTACTTTCATGTAATTTGTTTTTCTTCTTCTCTCAGATTTATAATACAAAATATTGAAATGTCTGTCAAAATGCTACAGTTAACTGGACTCTGAAAGATTCAAAGCCTAATAAATAACAATATAATTTTTAATTTTAAACACATTTTGACAGATTTCTAAAATGTGTGTTTTCTTGTTTTTATGACAGGTGGTCTAATAAATTTATTAGGCACTGCATGTAATGCATATAAAATCTGTGTTACATGGTTAGACTGCTAAAGTATGTAAGTACACCTATACTAAACTGCACTATAGAAAACAAATTGCTAAAGGATAATTAGTGATTTCTTTTATGTCACATACATCATTCAGGAAATGTGCTCTTTTATTCAGATAAATAGCATTACTTTAAAAGCATTTGGGGTGTTTCTAGAGACAGCACTGGTGCTGAGTTATATAAAGTGGCCTAGCCTTTACAGCACCCAGTCTCCAGAATGTATTGCACGGCAGCTTACACAGACAACGGGATGCGATGGTCACTACCATTACAGATTGGTTTAATAACGGTATACAGCTTGTACTGCCCCCAGATGGCAAAAAAGCAAGTAATGCTTTTTTAATGCAGCATCCTGTAAGCAGTAAAATAATTTTCCTCATACTGAGTAGTCTATGAAAAATTTCTGTACATATATTTTTGTTCTGTACAATTCCTAGCCAGTGTGTGTACTGTACATATTTGGCTTTCACAGTACCAAATGAACTGGTACTTACATAGTACTTTTCTATTGCCACTGAGCACTCAAAGCACTTTTTACTACAAGCTACAGTCACCCATTCACACAGCACTTCATTCCATGCCTTTAAGCATTGTTTCTTTACAACAACAAAAGTGCATACAGTATCTACTCTCCAGCATCATGTCGACGTGCTGGGTCAGGCCACAGGAGCGTGGGTACTATGCCTAAAAGTATATTGGAAAATGAATGTAATGAAACACCTTTGTATTGAGTCATACTGCAAACATAGATGTAATGACAAAAGCAATTACCTGTTCTCCTCTCTGAATCTTCGGACAATGGTGGACACAGTGAACCTGCTTTTGCATTTATTTGAGTTGAGAATCATTAGCAAAAAAGGACAACTCTTAATGAGTTTATTTTTTAACCATTTCATTTTCATTGCATTTCTAGCAGCCCTCTGAGCGAGGAATATCCAAAGTGAGCAGGAAGCCTCTGTTATTTGTATGTGCAAAATTACAGACTGATGTTTCACACTGTAAAAGCTTTGTTAACTTGTGCTCATTACTTGTGTACTGCAATTGATGTGTGTTCACGCTACACAGCACATGAAGTTATTTATCATGTAAGCACACTTTCCAGAATAAATTGTACAGGATGCTGT
>JAMQGT020013118.1:0-12544 GCA_024447675.2 Pterophyllum scalare | reverse complement strand
TTAATCGGGGGGAGCAAGACCAACTGAAACGAGTAAATAAACAACCATTGCTTGACTACAGCTCAGAAGGAAAATCGACTTTTAGAGTCAGTTTTAAGACCTGAACTGCTCATAAATCCACAGCAATCCCAACAAATGTTCCAGCGTCCTCCGTCCACCTGCTTCCACTTATCCAGTGGAGCCTGTCTGAGCTGGTGCAGAGTGAGAGGCAGGGTGCAACCCTGAGAGGTCACAGGGCTAACACAGAGAGACACGCAACCATTCACGCTTACATTCGCACACTGAATGGCCGACTTGCATGCATGCAGTAAACACATGCATTTTCCTTCTTTGGTGGGACACTGGGAACAAAACTTCCTGCTCTGAGAGAGAGTAGCTGTCGGTCCATCTGCAGGCAGAAACAAATGTGTGTTTGGAAAGAGTGCGACGAGTGCTTCAACTTCTCATTTATCTAACTGAAAATTATTCTCTCCTCTCCACGCCACAGGGAAAATTAAAGTGTCTCCCAGAGATGTCCCACATGCCCAGATTTAAATTCCTGGAATCGGATGAATGGCAGACTTTGGCCATAAAACAGAATCTCTGGAATAAATGAATGCTGAGGTTCTTCCTTACTTCTTCCACAGCCTCATGTCAAACAGGATCACCAAGAAGACCAAGATTAAATGAATATTACAATATTATAATAAATATTACTCTGTTTTCCCTCCTTTGTGTTGTAATGTGGCGATTAAGTCTGTGAGTGGGAATTTCTCTGCTTACTGTCTGTAATGATGGAAACATGATGGAGTTATTAATAACAGCTGACACCTCAGAGATGACATCAGCTCTGGTGTTAGGTGTGTGTGTGTGTGTGTGTGTGTGTTTTCACATTTACTCAGGTTTTGTAAATAGTCTCATTAAAGATGTCACGGTGCAGTTTTTTTTTTACATGGGGAACAATGTGGGTGGTTGTGGTGATGGTGTGGTGATGGTGTGGTGATGGTGTGGTGTGGTGATGGTGCATTTTCTGCTCAACATAAACAAATGGAGTTTAAGTTCTGCTGGAAGTTGTGGACATCACATTTCGGTGTGCTCGCCTGCTGTGAACAGTGTTTTACCGTCAATGACAGATTAAAGCCGAATGTGAAAATAAAATAAAGCATCTGTGTTGATGTCATCGTGTTCGGGATCAGGTTACTTCAGCTTTCAAAGCCGCAGCGACCTCTGGTTTCATGATACCGGCGGCATTCCATGTTAAATGGGATAAATCTGAAACCTGACCCATCAAATCCAGCTGCTTTTTATTTTATGTACAATTTAATGAATACATGCACAATTTATCCTTAATACAGTTAAGATTTTCTGAGTTATAGGCCAACAAAGTGCATAATCCCCATGATTTCATAAGTCCAGAGATATCCCCATGAGATTCTCAGGGATGAAAAACACATTTAAGCTCTGTTAAAAACCTTCCCATCAGTATCATTAATACGCACTCACTGGCCAGCTTTTTTCTTTCTTTTTTTTAATAGTACACCTTGCTAGTTCAGGTTCAGATGATCTCAGATGATCTGAGCTTCGTGGCCTGGTGTGTTATCCTGCTGGAAGCAGACATCGGGAGGACTTTCTTAAGTTAAGCACTGGAAACATGTAGGCCATAGTTTCAGTGCCAAAACAGATTTATTTTAATGTTTAAAGCATTCTGTAAGGGTGTGAAACATAAGGCCCAGGGGCAAGAACCCACCCTGCCAAGGCAGGATGGATGGATGGATGGCTGGATGGATGGCTGGATGGATGGATGCTCATTTACTGCCTGTGATTCAGCTGATTCTGCTTTTTCACTCAGTATTTCCATGTCATCGACTGCATACTTTAGTCACCAGTTATTTCAGATAAGAATTATGACACTAATTGTTGGCCTCATGCATGATTATTTCATTTTATTATCAAACTTTTGACGGGTTTGCTCACATTAGTGTTTTGTTTTTCACACGACTTCAGGTCTAGACAGCTTTCTCGTGTGTAAGAGCACATTAACCACACAGCGAGTCTGGCCCTTAAAGTTTGCTAATATTTGAATGCAAAAAGCAATAATGGCATTTGCAGGTAGGCGTGCAGCGGAAGGCTGTGGTTCATGGTGGTTCTTGTTGACGTTCACAGGGCAAAAGTACTAAAAGAAAGATAAGATAGGAACGCTGAGGCATCATCTGCACCAATTCAAAACCACATGCCGTTCCAGTGTGCTAATCTGATATTACAATGAAACATAAAAACCATCATGACACTCGTGTTGACTGACTCAGCAAACAGCTGTTATTAAAGGATTACGTGATGCTAAAAATCTGACAGAGGCTAATAAAGATGACTTGCAAAAAAACCCCGTGTCATTAACATGCTATATATGCTACATATCACACTAGGACGATAGTCTGTCCTTTAGTGTGTCAACAGATGAACATATTCAGTTCAGCTTTATTTACACAGCGCCAAATCACAACAGCAGTCATCTCAAGGTGCTGTTTTGTGTAAAGAGCTGCAGTTGGTGACAGTGGGAAGGAAAAACTCCCTTTTAACAGGAAGAGAGGCGCAGTCATCTAAGTCAGCGGGGTTGAGGGATGGGGAAAGTTCAAACTACTGGAGAGAGCAGACAAAGGTCTAATGAGTGCTTCCTCCACATCGCCAGTAGAGGGAGTGGAGCAGAAGGGTTCAGTGCATCATGGGAAGCCCCCAGCAGCCTAAGCCTGTTGCTGCATAACTCGAAGGAGGATTCAGGGTCACCTGATCCAGTCTTAAGCTTCATTAAATAGGAAAGTTTGACAGCTAATCTTAAAAGTAGAGAGGCTGTGAGATTTTTAGGGCCGAAGTCCAATAACCTCAGTTTTGTGTGAACTTAGAGGTCATCCAGGCCTTTACGTCTTTAAGACGGGCCTGTAGTTTAACTGAGTTGTGGTATCTTTCTCTAGATTCCTAAATTTGAAGTTTTTCAGAGCCTATATTGATGCACAGGCCAGTTGATTGTGCAGGAAGGCAGAAGATACATGCATGACTGGATCTGACCTGTCCATCCTCCTCAGTGCTGGTTTAAAGCTGGCTTAATAATGGCTGAATATAAAAACTGACATAGACCTTCTTAAAGATTTGGTACCACAATTACACAGAAATGATTCCAGGTATCAGAGCTACGTGTCTTGCAGTGAAACAGCAGCATTTGGTGCAGCTTCACACTTCAGCCGCTTTGTTCTGCAGGCAGAGACGGTAAAAGCAGCTGACTGATTTCTCCACTTGATGGCAGCAGAACCGTGATGAACGCCGACATGTTGCCATGACTGTGGTGTGTTATTGCTGCAGTAAACTGTGCGCACGGTGTTTGTGCGCTGCTGACTTTCAAAGATTTTAATCTCTCTGGTTTCAGCAGAGTTTCAGTTTTACTGACTCTTCAATCACTGCTTCCGACGTTTTCCGCCTGAGCAGATGGAAAACGTCTCAGGATGCATCTCAGATGTGCGAGACAGCTGATTTTGTAGCACCTGGAAAGCAGTTTAATAATCAAAGGTCAGCAGTAATATGTAATAGTATGCTGATCCGGCCCACTAATAGGCCAGGTTCTGAGCCAGCTGAAAGCCAGAAAAACCCCTGTCCACCTTATTAACTTTAAATAAATACAATAAATAAAATCTGAATGACTTTTTTAAAATCTAATGCAATAATATGTAAACAGCTTGAAATTAAAACACCCAGAAATTTGTTCATGTATTTTTTAAACTTACATTATTCAATTTCTGAAAATGTTCAAACCTTCAAAAAAAAAGTTTTTTGTTTTTTTTAAAATTATTTTTTGGCCCTTTTACGACTTTATTTGATAGTCGGCGATGAAGAAGACAGGAAATCAGGAGGAGAGACGTGGGGGAAGACATGCAGTGAATGGCGACAGTTCAGGACTCAAACCTGCACCTCCTGCACCGCCTGCACCGCCACACGGCATACAAGGTCGCCGGCTCATCTGCTGAGCCACCCTGGCTCCCCCAAACCTTCAGATTTTACCCAGAAAATGTTTTGCTCATTTTTAGTCGGTGTGAATGGTGTCATGTCCCTTTATTCATGCACAGGGAGGACTTATAAAGTCCAGCTTTTTATGAACAAGGCTCAGCAGCAGGCAAAACAATATTTCACAGCAAACCTGCATTTAGGACATCAGCCTATTTCCTCCTGGTTGATACCAGTTTGACTGTATCACATATTCCTGCCATCCTTTTACAGAGGATTTGAGGTTTAAGGGGAAACGAGGGCTTCATACAGGATTTTAGGATCCTTTTATTGTGCAGCTAACTGTCATGGTTTCCGCAGCACACCTGCCTCACGGTCTCATATTTCCTGTGGGTCCCTCACACTTGCAACAGTAACAAAGGCAGCACACCTTCAGCACATTCCCGCGGCGCACCGAGGGTCTGCACATCGACAGGATGCAGCAGCTTCTCTCCTCTGATGGACGCTCGCCTCCACCGAGCGAAAAGTTTTCAGTGAGAGCTGAGTTCTCCTCCTCGTTGCATCACTTTCACAGGAAACAAAGTGACCACCTCCTTCCTTGTTGTTTTTTTTTTTATATTTTAAAATTCTGTGAATTTGTTTTCTATATAAAGCTTCTGGGAACACCAGCAGCAGCATGTGGTTTTCTATAACTACCCTTTAGAAAATCCCCTTCTTCCCTCAAGCCTCATTTTTATATATGCACGCACTTTTTGCACACTTAGCCAATAATAATATGTAATACTGACTAAATCAAAGATTTAAATGTTCATAGAATATGAAAATATGCATTACTAAAAATCTTTATTGAAAACATGAGCCTCATTTTTGCTGTTTGTTACTTTTGTTTCACTTTCAGTTCCATACATGTTTGTGTAAATGTGAGGCTTTAATGTCACAGCATTTGTATTTTCCCCATTTAGACTGCCCCTCGTTTAAGTGACTAATGTCAAAAGTGCAGCTCCGCTCTGTGACCTCCCCACCTTTCTGTGTGCAGCATAGGGCGTGTGCGTTGTGGCCCGGCTGAGCTAACAGCACGCCCGATTCTGATATCTGGCACAACAACAAACCAAAATAAGATAAAAATGCCAAATATAGTCATATTTTGGCCTAGATGAGCCCACTGAGCCCACGTTACAAGGCTTCCACAGCTGAGTCATTTCTAGCTACCTACACTGTGGATGACAGCATCACTTCAGAGGCTGCAGCTGCTGCAGTTTCAGTGGTTTCATTCAGATTCTTATCGTGTGTCCCATCATAAAAAAAAAGAGAAAACAGCACTAACTGTGAACATCACAGCTTCACCTCATCCTGCTCTGAAGGAGTTTGGAGAATGAATCCGCCATGATCACAGACACAATGAAAGGTAGACGCAGCCCTTCGTGAAGCCTCGAGCTGAGCGCAATGCATGTTTGAGGCGCCTCTGCATCGGCTTCACCTTTCAGTCCCCGAAGCCTCGTCCGTCTTTTATTCTGTCTGTGGTATAAACCAGGCCAATCTCATCCTCGGGGCATCAGTTCGAGTGTCCTTTCATTGCTGTGATGCACTGGACTGTGGCATAACTTAGGGCGATCGGACACGCCCAACTCGCCATTCAAACCTGATCTTCCCCTAACTTTAATCAGCTGAGTGGAAGTTAAAGTAAAAAGCAACAGGGATGAAAGAAAGTGAGTGAAACAGTTCCCAACATGAACCAGTCTCCTGGCTGCTAACCTGGGAATCCTGCACATCTGTTGAACATGGTCACTCTCACAGTAGCTGCAGCTGAAGCACTGGGCGCTAAAGGACACAGTGGGTGTAACGGGGGGACGTATGAGGGGGTTTGACGAAGCAGGAACTGATCAATATTTGACCTAATTTCATCCTACAGCAAGACTAAAGGTTTACTTTCAACAAATAAACATAAAAGCTCCAAAAACCTGTCTCAAGCTCTCAGTGATGAATCATTCAGGGGCCGTCATCACATCCGTTTCCATGACAAATAAACAAAGTGATAAACTATCACTGATAGAAATCATGAGACACCTCTGAAAGGTCAGAAAAAACTATACAGAAACTGTTTTTTTTTTTTAAATTAAAATAACCGTGTGCGTTGATGTAACTCATCCAATCACACGACATTGTTCCACTGTTTTCAGGCATGTTCACACTGAGCCCCAGAATGAGGAAGAGAGGGGATTTAGTGACTCTGAATATAGCACGGTTGTTGGTGCCCCATTGGCTGGTGTGAGTATTTCAGAAAGTGCTGATCTGCAGGGCTTTTCCCACATAGGCATCTCCAAGGTTTACAGAGAATGAAAGAGAAAGAGGAAATGTCCAGCGAGCGTCAGCTCTCTGGGTGAAGGTGCCTTGTTGATGCCAGAGGTCACAGGTGAACCGCCAGACTGCTTTGAGTGGATATTAAGGCAACAGTAACTCAAATAACCACTCACTGCGACCAAGACGAACATCCATGAACACACAACACCTTGAACCCTGAGGCAGATGGGCTACACCCGCAGAAGACCACACCAGACGCCACTGCTGTCAGATAAGGACAGGAAACCGAGGCCGCGATTCGTGCAGGCTCCCCAAACCCGGATAATAGATCGAAAAAACATTTCCTGCTCTGAGGAGTCTCGACGTCTGCTGCAACATTCAGATCGTAGGATCAGAATTTGCATCAGCAGTTCAGGATGCTGCTGCTGGTGTAATGATGTGGAGGACATTTTCTTTGCAGGCTTTGGGCCCCTTAGTGCCACTGGAGCATCATGTCTGTGTGCTGCAGGATAACCAACTGTGTCACAAAGCGCAGATTATTCCAAACTGCCTCCACAGTCATCAGGTCTCAGTCCAGTGGAGCTTCAGTTCTGAAGGAAAAAGAGGGTTCAGCCCAGTACTGCTAGTGTACCTAATGGGGCGGCCTATTATATATACAGTAATAGATTATACATATAATTAGATCACATAATTAGATCACCCAGCAGCAGTAGAATAATGTGAAGCACACTGCATGTGTGCTGCTACTCTGTATCCAGTTTCTATTTTCACACTTCAGCCTGCCACAGAGTTTCTTAACAGGTGGTTGCCATAGCGACTGTCTTCACACGTCTTCACCAAAGTGACCGTCGTTTCATCACATCCTGTGAAACACCAGTGTGGTTCTCCATGAGCACCACTGAGGCTCTGATCTGTCCTGTGAATAAGAAAGCCTTCTGAATCACAGCATGGTCAACTTTGACCTCCGCGAAACAGAGGCATGAGCGTGTGACATATGACCCAGCAGTTCTTCTGAAAATCAGTCTTAATGGGATCACTTACTTCCCCTTTCCGGCATTTCTAAACGGCAGATATTAGAGGGAAAGCAGGAAGTTGTTGAGCGCTTTAAATGAAACATTTTCCTTCCTGGTATGTGGAAACTATGAAGTCACAGTTTCCACTGTGACAGGAAATTTCTTCACACCTGACAGTCCAAAAATGTATCACGTGTTCTTTACCCCCCCCCCCCAACACTGACCAGCATTGACCTTATATTAACAAAAGTCGGTCAGCGTTTAGGTTAACGAGTAAACCCGTGGAAGGATCATCAACAGCTGCACTGTTCTACTTAAAAAACTGCGGTTGACATCAAAATAAACAAATTTCACGTTAGAGTTCAATCTAAGAAACTTTTCATGAGTTTAAAAGAGAATCTGAATCATCTCTAAGCTGCTCTCATTCCCACCGTCGCCTCATCTGTTTCTGTCAGTCACTGCTGCAGCTCCTGAGCACACTGAGAGTTCAGGAGAGTCGCCTCGAAACCGACTTCCAGCCACCGCAGGGGCCCAGAAGAATGTGCACCCTGACCTTAAAGAGTGAGACCAGATAAGGAACGCAGACTTCCCCGACCTGTGCCGAGGAAAGGGCAAAAGAATCAGCCTTTATTACTGGGGTACAGTCAGCGTTTTCACACGTTTCCCACAGTTACTGTGTGAATGTCAATTTGCTGGTTTCCGCTTTCCCCCCTTTATCACACAAAGTATGAGTGTTTTAGCACTTTTAGCTCTCCTCTGTTCCCACAGGCCTTCTTGCATCAACTTTGCACCGATAGTAAACCACAAGCTGTGCAGACAAAGCTGTGAATGCAGAGGAATTATATTTGTGTGTGTGCACTGTGTAGGACATGAGGGACACATGCCTCCTTTTTTCCACATCCTTCACGCTAAAGTGGAGAGAATAAAATATCCTGTCAAGTCCACGTTGATTTTCGAGACTGTTAAAAATAAATAAATATAAACTGGAAAGTGAAACTGTGCGTGTGTGTGTGTGTGTGTGTGTGTGTGTGTGTGTGTGTGTGTGTGTGTGTGTGTGTGTGTGTGTGTGTGGGTGGGTGGGTGCTCCCAGCACTGCAGAATTCAGATATGTAATTATATAATGAAATGACACGGCTGGATGTGAATGACTGTGCTGCACTTTCCGTGTTCCTGTAATTTATGAGTGGAAGGAATGTTCCTGGCAACTAATCACTCCTCGCAGTTTCAAGAAGCCCGATCATGAGATAATATAAGTATCAGTTAAATAAGGATCATTCTGAACTGCAAGAATAAAAATATAGATGGAAATAAGAGGATGCGTCTCCTTTAAAGAGGTGAAAGTTTGTAGGAAGGGGAAAATACATGAGCAGAAGAGATGTTTTCCTTTCACGTCTGAGTCCATCACAGAGGATCTTTGGTACCACGAAAAAGAAGAAGCTAGAGTCTGATCCACCACAATATAATAAGACTTTCCCAGATTGACTCTGCAATAAGAGCAACAATCAGACCTGTGAAGTAAAATCCTCAATCACAACTGAATTCATATCAATTCAAATTAAAACACCACAGAAGAAGACAGAATAAAAATGCGTTGATGGAAAAAGATCATAATGGGTTCACTGTCACATCCACATGTATGTGTTAATGTGGTCATGTGTCTTCTCTGACACAGCCTGCATACAATGTTTCCTTTTCTGAATGTTAAATATGCAGAACTGGGCTGGTTTGCATCACTTTCGTCTGTCAAACTTTCCACTTTGCTGCGTTACGACTTCCCATCACAGACAGCATCCTCTGGGGCTGCAGCTCTCACACCTTACACCAAAGAGCTCACTTGTGGTGTATATTATTAAAATGTGAGTAATTTATAACAACACGACACGTCTAATCGACCATATTTGCACACCCTAATCGTCGGTATTTCTACCACTTCCACTTCAGCCGACATTCACTGACCGTGGAAATAAAAAAACTGAGCTTTTGAAATTGCATCAGATGACAGTTTCACATTTTTCCCCATGTTGTCACATATGAATGCAAGTTATGATTAAAATAGCCACAGTCAGAGGAATGCTAGTTGGTATCAGCTCTGGTTACACAATACAAAGATTTTTGGTGAAGTGAAGTCAGGGCTCCAGTTTTCCTTCAGCAGGATTTTGAGTGGGAAATTCTCAAAATGTAAAAAAAAAAACAAGAAAGGGCCCAGTTTGCATTTGGAGGCCTGTGAAGAACATCCAGGGTGATGCAACTGAAAATGAGAACTGGGTCATATGAAACTCAGGAAGGACGTTTATATCTGGGGGAGATTCTGGGGAAGTCGGGCTCAAGCGTCTCGACTCGTCGTTTCCAAAGTCAGTTTCTGTGCGCTCAGCTGGAAGCTCGAAGGTTCGAAATACGGTGCATTGGTACGACTGCTCCTGAGGCTCTGCTCGGCCCTGGTGAATAATAAAGCCTCCTGAATTACAAATACAAATTTAACCTGACTTGTACATTTGTTGCTTTTAAAGGGCAGGCCTCTTTTCCATGAATGTAAATTAGGAATGCAGATTCAAATTTGGACTTCCTCCTCCGCCAACAAAAAGGGGAAGAGCTCCTCGTCTATTTTAACAAACTAAATGATCGAGCGGGGCATTAACGACTTTGCTGTGTTTGTGTTCATCAGATTATGGTCTCATATCAATTTTTAAAAGGGAACGTTGGTCATTTCTGGCCCTGCAGAGCTGCAAAAGCTGCTCTCAGATATCAGTAACAGGGACGCAGTCAGTGCATGTTTCTTCTGATCCTCCAACTGCACCCACTTCCATCCTACTCTAGGTCCCTTTGACTCACTTCAGATATAATGAATATACGTGTATAATTAAAACATAATCAAAGCCCACGATGTTTAAAAAAAAAACTTCTGAAGTGAGAAAGTTTCCGTGTCTCATTCCTGCTCATGCTTTGCTGTCAGATATGACTTTTCTCAGCCTGTCTTTCAGCTCTGAAGATAAAACACAGTTCACTATTTTTCATGCGTGCAAGTTTGTGCTGACATCAGAGAACCTCAGTGCAATCATCTTCCCTCAGTGCAACACCTTAGGTCTCAACCCACCAACACTATCGTTCTCACGCCTGCTGCAGAGCGGACAGGAACCGTTTCACCGGAAGACGACCAAAAGGAAATTCAGCTGCAAATGATTCACCGGGTGACGTTCGGATGACCAGACATCATAACGGCTGCTCATGTTAACTGTAATGTTCCCCTCGTTCTGCACAAAATAAAAATAAACATTTGATTTTGATGCATCCTCGCTGCCCCCCCCCCGTTCTGATAAACCTGATTCCTGCTCCACTTGGATGAAACTGTTTTTATTCTCTGGTTTTGTTTTCCAGACAAACTGCCCGAGGATGTTTTTGGTGTTATATTTAGAGCTTACGAGAATGCATTAAACTGAAAGTCTCAGTGTCGGTGCTTCTGCTTTTTGCCACGCTGCAACTTTTAGTCACTTCCTGCCCCCCCCTTGCTCTTTTCCAATCAGTCTGAATGGCCAGCATTTCCTTCTGTCTCATTTCAGTTGTTCCTTTATGTCATCGTTTGGAGGGCACAAAGGTTTCTATGAAGGCCTGTTTTGTTTACAGATGTGGGCGAGCTGATGAAGGTCATACAGCTGCAAGCGTAGGCAAAGTCGCACATACAGCAGCTCTGCCTCAGCCACAGCAGCTGCAACGCTGTGCATTTAGAAGAGGACTCTTCAATATCTGTTTAGCGATCTTTATTGGTCGGTGCATCACTGATTTATAAATCTGTAAGAAGGAAGTTGGACTTAAGATCACAGGTGATGTGGCTCTTTTGGCCTCCAGCTCACACGGGGACAGTTTACAGCCGGTTGTGAAGCACCTGAGATAAGAATCAGTGTGGAGTGTGGATGCTGTGCCGACCTGGTGGTGCAACGAGCGTGAGGCTGTAGGCCCGCTCACAGGTCCGCCTGCATTCCTACCATCACCTGTGGCCACTGCAGGTACTGACCTAAGAATTAAGAAGCACAAATGAGCATCATCTGAAGGGTGTCTGGGGTCTCCTTCAGCAATAAGGTGAGGAGCTCAGAGTAGAGATGTCACTCCTCCACATCATAAAGGAGCAAACTGAGGTGGTTTGGGCATCTGACCTGGATGCTCCTCTGAGCTAAAGTGTTCCAGGTATGTCCAACCAAAAGGGGCAAACCAAGGATAAGCTGCACAGATTATGTCTTTCACTTGGAAATGCTTTGGCGTCCCTGTAGAGGAGCTGGAGCTGTTGGCTGGGGAGACGGAGGTCAAAGCATGCCTGCTTAGACTTCTGCTCCAGGACCCAAATAAATAGTAGAAAGTGCATGGATGGAGGAGTGGATGCAAAAAGATGGTCTGTCATGTTTATGTTGGTTGCCAGTTCATAAAGTTGGTAAACATTCAGCTGAATTTTTGCAACACCATATTTCCTGTTTGTTTTTTTTAAACGACTCTTCTCTTTGTCGCTGGAGTGGATTTATCATGTGCTGGTCACAAGGAGAGAAAGGTCATGTGATTTATATTTGTAGCATTATTGTGTAATAGGATCTTTTTACTGATTCACTGTTATACGAGTAAGCTGCTTTTATCATTGGGTTTCAGCCACAACTGCCTGTTCATAATGACTGTTGACACAAAGCATGCGACAAAATGATCAAAAACACTGTTCTCAGAAACGTCACCCTCTCACGGCCCCACGTCCTATCAACGTGTATCAAGCTTGTTCTTAGAACAATAGCTGATCTTTTCAAGTATAAAGTCATTCCTTTAATCCACTGTGAGATTCCACATAATGTCTTTTTCTTCCATGAGGATGCAATACAGCGTTTAGCTTCCAAAAAAGCAAACATTACGTGGGGGCTTTAAATTATTTGACCTAGCAAAGTCTTCAGGGTAGATATTCAAGATGCACATTTTAGGATTTAGAGGAACGTCTTTACCAATCATCTGACTAATCACAGTCGACACAGCCTTCCAAAAAGATAACACCCAAGGGCACTCCCACATACAGTCAAACAAAGACTATTCATATATAAAGAATATTAGGGTTAAAGTGATGTCATCTAGCCAGAGTGATATATTTCCTAGTCTGTTCTCCATGCTTGTAGAATCCTGATCACAGATTCTTTACATTTGTCAACAAATAAGGAGTGAAATAAGGACGCCTGTCCTCCACCCTGTAGGTGCCTCGTAGCAACGTCTTCTAGTGAAGACAGAGATGGTAGCTCAAGATTATCTTGCTG
>JAMQGT020013116.1:0-89755 GCA_024447675.2 Pterophyllum scalare | reverse complement strand
AGCAAGCCATCAGTTTAGGAATATGTTACATAACATAACCATTGCTTGGCTGTACGTCTTACTGACCACTAGATGTCGCCCTGATCTAATTTTCTGACAGAAGTGGGCTGCTGGAGCTTTTCTGCTGTAAGGATGGAGTCTGATTTTAGCAGGAACACTAAAATTACTTTGAAAACTGTCAAAGGCCCCATTTGTGTGTTTTTGCGGCTTTTTCCTTCCAAATTTCTAAATGTTTCTGAATTAAACATGTGAACTCTCACCATTTATTTTTACCTTTGATTCTGCTTTTCAGGTACTTGGATGTGAAATAACAGCTAAATAATCATTTTAAAAACACAGCATAAGGTTGTCTATAAAAGCGATTTGTGAATATTATTATTATATTATTATTATTATTATTATTATTGTTATTATTATTATTATTATTATTATTATTATTAATGACTACAGCTGTCTGGCCTCAGGTCTGACCTGCAGCTTCATGTCCTGGTTTGCCACCATGGTGCAGACAGCAGATTGGTGCTTCCTCAGCTCTCCCACAGCAGGTTAGACACAAATCTTAATTTCGTTTTTTTTGTTTCTTTGTTGTTTGTTTGCTTGTACATGTGATGTTCCTTTGATTTCGTTTTTTAAAGATTGCAGAAAGCGCTCACAGCCAGCAGCTCTAAGCAGCCTATTTCGGAGCTAAAATGGTGCACAGGCACAGATATAATCACGGATAGAACAGCTCAAATCGTTAATTGTTTATTCAAGTTTAACGCATTTCTTTTTCAGTATATTTTTAATGAAATTTAAAAAATTAAACGCTAAAGTTCGGGGTTATTTCCCTCTTTTTTTAAAACAGTTTACAGATTTTACAGTTAAGAGATTATACCATATCTACGCCAACGAAAACCCCTAAAACTATGCGGATGAGTTCTTCGTATTAATTTTCGATAGATCATTTGATTTAAAGACTGCAGTGATTCTTGTGTTCTGCTATTGCGTCCTGTACACGCATCTTTCTGCAGTGACACCAGCCTATTGTTAGACTCACTTTTAAACACTCTAAATCTCCGCGCATCAGAGTGGAGCTGAGGGACAGAGGAAATCCACAAACAAGGTGACTGTTTCTGTACGCAACATATAAAAGCGCGGCTTATAAAGCAGCAGCCTCTCCTCATGGCTACATCACGTCAAGTAAAGCAAATAAATAAAATCACTTTATATATATATATATATATATATATATATATATATATATATATATATATATATATATATATATATATATATATATATATATATATATATATATATATATATGTGCGTGTGTGTGATTCTTTTACTAAAACCATAGTCTCTGGAATAATAGAGAATTGTTGTAGGAAGAGTAAAGTCAAAGCCAAAGTCACTTGTAGATATTAAAAATAATAATAATAGTGATTATTATTATTGTTATTATTATTATGAATGATTATTAATTTGTCTTTAAAGAAAATATGACTATGTATCGTCTTTTGTGTAACAGATGCACTCAGGCTTCAGGATTCACGTCAACAGCCCAAAATCAGACAAACCCTTTAATATGAATTACACCAATTAAGTTGTCCCTTCACACGGCCTCTCGGTATTCATGCACAGCAGTTTTTCTGTGCACACCGTGGAAGGCAGCGTGCCTGTCTATTATACTTTCTGCTATTTTCTCTGCCCACTTTGCGCGCGCTTTGATGGAGTGTTTGGCTCGGAGACGCTGACGGAGACTTTGAGCGGCTTTTCTTCTGCAGCCAGGTGATGAACGTCCGGCTGATCAGGCGGAATAAGGAGTAATTAAAACCTATAAATTATTCCCTGGCAGCTCCTCTCTCCCACAAAGAGATAAGAGCGCGCCATTTCAGCGAAAACAATGCCGGCTGACAATGTTCAGAAAGGAGGCGAAAACAGCGGGTGTGTCTAAATACGCGTTTTGATAGGTGCCGGTATCAAACCTGCAGCTGTGGGCGTTGAATGGGCGCATATGAAGATGTGCAAGGTGTACGCTTTGGTTTGGATAAAACAGTACATCAGAAAAAGGGACATGTGATGTAACTTGGCCTGTTGTGTAGTGCAGGCATGCTTGCGTGTGGGTAAGAAACCTCCAACATGCCATCCGCCCTAATTTACGCTCTCGTCCATATAAAAGCAGCATTCTGCAGGATTTCTGGATGCACACGTTCAAAGACGAAGGGAGAAAATGAATCAGTCAGAGTTTAACTCCTGGTGTTTAGAGCCTGAGGCCGACCTGTGCCTGATCGGTTAGAAGTAAACTGTTAGAAAGTGTGCAGTTGAATTTTATACAACAAAAATAAAACAAAAAAACGAAGAAAAAAAAACAAGAAAGAAAGAAAGACTAGGCAGGCAGGGGGACTGCGCGCCGGTGTGTTAGTGTAATTCTCCTCCTCGGTTGTATAGATGTAACAGATACACCGTAACGAGGCTGAAGGCGAGGAGCAGCGATAATCTCTTGTTTGGTTTCTCTGTGAAGCTGCTCGCTGCACAGCTCCCCTCTTGGCCCAGAGACGCGTGACATTATTGGACGTCGTCACCCTTTGTCCATAAGTGTCCCGGGCGGTGATTGGCCCGATACGTTTCATGCGCCTCTGGTGTGTGTGTGTGTGTGTGTGTGTGTGTGTGTGTGTGTGTGTGTGTGTGTGTGTGTGTGTGTGTGTGTGTGTGTGTGTGTGTGAGGACTTTGTGAAAATCTGACTGTCACACAGCGGTGAAAAGCTCTGGGTGTGTGGGAGTATCGTGCACCAGCAACCACAGTCAGTCTTATAGTAAATCACCGACCATGACGCGCTGGAGCTCCTTTACGGAGGCAGGATGTCCACAGTTTGCGAACAATGACAAGAACCAGCATCATTTCGGAGAGAAAATAATTATGTTTTAGTGCTTCCTGTACTCACGTTTTGGATACAAAGACAGCCCCACACAGTGGAAGTGGATTGAAAGAACAGAAGCCACGCTCTTCAGAGAAGCACCGATGGAGGAGCAGCGGGATCTGAACAGCACGGATAGCAGCGAAGGAGAGAGCGTCTCCCCGTCTCCTAGCCTGCCCTCACCGCCCATATTGCCTCTACAGGTCGCCCAGCAGGCCCACAGAACCACCAACTTTTTCATCGACAACATTTTAAGGCCGGACTTTGGCTGCAAGAAGGAGCTTGGCCTGGGCCCGAGGGAGAGGGCGCAGACCTCCGGTCGAGAACGGGTCCACCAGGTGGTCAGCAGGCCGAGCCTTCCAGGGACGCCGTGCCAAGACTCCAACTGCAGCACTGACAGTAGTTCATCATCCGCCTCCTCCACCGCTTCTTTGGCAAGTCCCAAAAAGAACAACAGTAGCAGTGGAGGAGCCGCAGCGGCTTCCTCCACCGGCAACAGCCACGGCGTAAAAGCAGAGGAGAGAACTGGCAGCGGAGCCAGGGAGAACACCTCCACTTCGCTAGTGGTGCTGGAACGGCACCGGGGGTCCCACACCGGAGACCCAGCCGCTGCTCTGGCCTGCCTGGGTCTACTGCACTCGGTACTCGGACAGGCCCTCATCTGGTAAGGCAGTAGATTCGTGAAGAAATGCAACTGAACGAATAATTCCACCTTAAACTCACTCAGCATTTAATTCACCAAATATTTTAAAGAAAGTTTCTATGAAACAAATAAAGGAACAAAGGATGAAAGTAAAACGGGAAAAGGCGTTTTAGAACATTTTCAGGCCCCCGAAACTTTGTTTGACTAAATTTAAGTGGCCTGCATTTCCAGTTTCCTCAGTCTATTATCAAACCGCCGTCCTTTATTTATTCAGAAACATATGGAACATTTATTTATATTGTCTCACTAATTTTTTCAGTCCTTTCAGGATTTCATGTCCAATATTTTGCCGTTCACACAACATCGCCAGAAATAAACCACAAAATAAAAAAAAAGAAAATAAAAAAACGACTTTAAAATGTTTAAAGGTTTATGTATTTGTTATTTTGGTTCCAAAATACATTTCTGGATCCCAATGCTTTCCCAAAACTCTGGATCACCTCTGACCCTGAGTCCTAACAGGAGTGTAATGTGTACTTTGACGGTTTCTACGAATTTTATTCGTTTAAGCATTCTTTTGCGAAATTAAATAGGATCCAATAATAATAATAATAACAATAATAATAATAATAAGAAGAAGAAGAAGAAGAAGAATGAAGCCAAGCGGAAACGTGGAGCAGCTACTTTAACTTTCCTGTATCAGAAGCAGCGGCAGAGCGCGGCTGAAGCTGCGGCCTGACAAACTTGTTTCAGTCATAATCGCTGTCGTTAGATTTCCGTGAGGACGCTGACTGTGCAGCGGAACGCGCCGCTGTGTGAGTCCTGCTTCGTTTGAGTTTGCACACATTTTCTCTGCGCAAAAAGCCATTTTTCTGCGCTGTGCGCTGCTGTGTGCGCTGCCGTCAGTAATGCATGGAGGAATAATAATGGAATGAAAGGTAAATAATGGCCGTGAGCCGTCCCTGCTCCTCCACAGGAGACATTTTGAATTCATTAAGCGCGTGTTTGATTTTCCTGTAGCTGGAGCAGCCACGAGGCTCCGGATAGAAACAGAGTAAAACGCACCAAAGACACGAACGCGTGGGAAACGCGTCGTTCATCAGTTTGTAGGTCTGACTTCGGTTTTGT
The DNA here is from genome assembly GCA_024447675.2 of Pterophyllum scalare. NCBI lineage: Eukaryota > Metazoa > Chordata > Actinopteri > Cichliformes > Cichlidae > Pterophyllum > Pterophyllum scalare. Next base: position 85,087 of record JAMQGT020013116.1, on the reverse strand, counting down.
TGGAAAGGTGACACAATGTTTACTCTACAAGACACGTGCAGTCTGATTTGTTTCAGTTTCTTTATTAGGACGCATTTTATTTGTCAAGTACACTTTAATATTTGATAGCCTACAAATAAATGCATTTACTACTAAAAAAGACAATATCACACTACATTATATACTTTTTATTTACTACAGAAAATTATACAAATTATTCTCAGTTGTGCATCTTGTTAATGAAATTAACTGCAGATATTAAAGATATTATACGAATAATAATCTTGCCTTTTCGTCGTTAAAGGGAAAATGCACTGAATGTGTGAATTCTGGCGCTTCCTGTTCTGCCTCTGCATCATCTGTGCGGCCGAATATTTATTTAAAATAATATGATCTGATTGTGGATCATTTAGATGATAGATTGTTGTGTGTTGAACGCCTGTGTGCGCACAGTGATATCAGACAGGGGCTCAGGCTGCTTTAGTCATCCGTGCAGGCAGTAATCACGACTGTGAACGCGCTGATACCAACTGTAGCACGGACACACAATACACAACACTGGCGTCACCTTACAGAATAATTTTATATATATAATAATTTTATAATAGTTTTATTCTGTCATTAAAAAAGAAAGGAAAAGAAATATCTATATATATATATATATATATATATATATATATATATATATATATATATATGTGTGTGTGTGTGTGTGTGTGTGTGTGTGTGTGTATGTATGTGCGTGTGTGTGGCTGAAATGTGGAATAATTAAAAATTTGTGTCCACGAACATTATTAGATGACACTGACTGTGTGACTGTTACTGATGTTTGATCGTTCTCACTGCACTTTATGGAAGTAAAACACCGCTGTGACGTGTTTTTAATAGTACAGTTTTTACACAGTACAAATTACTCTTGTCTAGAATCTTACTGATGTCTGCCGTTTTTGTAGTTTTAGCATTTTATAATTTTCTTTTGTTGTACCTTCTTTTTATTTTATTTTCTTTGTCTTGTATCCTAATAATTCTCTAATTCACCTTTTCTGTCTGACTCTTGTGCTGCTGTAACAAATGAATTTCCCTGTAACGTATCTATCTATCTATCTATCTATCTATCTATCTATCTGTCTGTCTGTCTGTCTGTCTGTCTGTGCAGGTTTTCCAGCTTTAATTCTGTCATTAGTCTTAGTTCATGTGGAGCGCTGCATATTTATGTTCTCTCCTGTTCTTTCGCATTTACTGCAGGCCCAAGGACACGGAAACTGAAAAAGTCGAAAAGCGGCAAAGAGGACAAGCGGCCGCGCACGGCCTTCACGGCCGAGCAGCTACAGAGACTGAAGACAGAGTTCCAGGTGAATCGTTACATCACGGAGCAGCGACGCCAGTCTTTGGCCCAGGAGCTCAACCTCAACGAGTCGCAGATCAAAATATGGTTTCAGAACAAAAGGGCCAAGATCAAAAAGGCCAGTGGCTTCAAGAACGGGCTGGCGCTGCAGCTTATGGCGCAGGGACTGTACAACCATTCCACCACCACCATCCAGGAGGACAAGGAGGACAGCGACTGATGAGCCCGCTCTCCCCCACACACTCACTCCATACACTGTAAATATAAAATATCTAATTTAACGAGGAGGACGGGGAGCCGAACGGGTGCCAGCCGCTGCCCTCTTCATCATCTCCTCTTCAGAAGTGACTCTAGAGCAGAAGATTGGAACAGACGGCGTGCACCGGGTCTGACCTGCCACCGCCAAACCAAAGATTTTATTGAGACGCAGAGCGCGAAGAGCAGCCCACAGCTTCCTTCTGATCTCCGAGTGAACTGGATTCATCCTTCCTCACAGCCGTAATGGGCCCACACCGGCTGATGTTTGTGGGTGTTTTCACTTCTCTAATTAGGTCGTAGCTGCTCTGGTTCTGACCACTGCGGCCTCCAGCAGCCACACGCCGCGGGGACAGCTTCATTAAAAGTGCTGTTTGTGGAGCAGCAGGCTTCTGAGTTCTGTACTGCTCCTACGGCCGCTCTCACTGAGCTGCCAAAGGTGCGTCTGTGCGTGGACGCGCATTCATATGCATTCCGTTCATATGAAAACAAATGAGGGATCCAGTATAATCAGGTGATTCTGTATTATCCCACATACTGGACTACTTACTGTGGAGTGTTACAGTGGAGTAAGGCGGCTTTGAGAAACCGCACACAAAACAAACAAAAAATACTATTACAATATTAAGGAAAAACGAAAAACAATAAAGACCCATAATTAGTATTTTGGGGATGTTTTATTGATACCGCAGCACATAAAAATTACACGAATTGTTGTAGCTCCGTAAAAGCCCAAACTACAAACGTTACCGTCGTCACACCAACGCCGTATATGTTCCCACAGTCTCCTGTTTGTGTTGCACTTATTTCAGGTAATCGGGCAAGTAATAAAAATAAATCCATAAGTAGATAAAAAATCCGTGTGTGACCTGGACTGTATCTTCATGAAGTCACCGCGCGGAGCGCCTTCAGCTGCTGCTGGAACGGCCACAGTGCAGCCTTTGGCCGGGCTGTTCGTGCGGAGCGGCTCCGGAGCGGACCGAAGGATTACTGCAGTTCTTAGAAGTACACACAGAAGACTTCACTGCAGACAGACTCACACTGTCTGAGATACACGCTGCTGCTGCTGAAGTGCGGGGGGGGGGGTATTATGTACATTTAAACTGTGTTTTCAAATAAACAGTTTTATATTGGAAAAACTCCTCACGCTGAGCCGGGATTCTGTTTGTGTGTTTGTTTTTGTTTTTGGTGGAGCCGCATATTCAATTAATAACGTGGAGGTGTGTGTCTGCGTTGGAGGGCTGGGGGGGGGATAGGAGGTCGCAGTTCATTGGTTCAAGTGAGTGGGGACAACTGAATCCATATTCATAGGCCTTTGGAAAGGAGGTGAATTTACACTGTAAGACGCGCCGCTATCACGCTGTTCAAAGCGTTACAGAGCATGAAATTGCCTCTCCGTCTCTCTGTGATCACCCATTTCATGAGCCAGCTCTCTGCACAGACTTAAACAAAAATACTAAGGTGTTGGAGGTAAAAGCAGTGTGAGTCCGCCTGTGTGTGTGTGAAGACAAGCTGCAGATCGACAGATCAAGGCACAGCCTGCAAACAACACTAAAATAACAGACACGTCCCGATCAGACAGGTGAAAGTAGGTATTTGGTTTTTTTAATGCAAATGGTTAGAATTTTTTTTTTAAAAAGTTTATTCCGATGGCATGTTCCCATATCCCCCAAAATATAGACTAATAAAAACTCACCGAAACAAACCAACTGGAATTTGATCTTTTGTTTTGTTTCGTTAAATTTCTGTTCGATGAAATTTCTTACTCGCTTTCATCGGATTGTTTAAAATCAGTAAAATGGGGACATTTTGAACTATCGAAATATCAAATATAGTTTAAGTTAAATTAACAGATTCCCGCTAAAATGGAGACAATTTATTATGAGACAAATTTTGCTGTCAGCTTTTATTCTCCTACCAAAACTGTGTTTATTCCAAACTAATACTAATACCTCTCCATTTATGAGCAGGGTTCATCCAAAGAAACTTATGTTTTTTATTTGAAAACGAAAATCAATCATCTTACAGCGCATTTCTTTTTTTCTTTCTTTTATTGATTGATTTTTTTTTTTTATTTTTTTTGGGAGGGGTGGTTTCACGGAATAAACTAGATAGATAGATAGATAGGGGATAGAGTTACAGGGAAATTCTTTTGTTACAGCAGCATAAGAGTCAGACAGAAAAGGTGAATTAGAGAATTATTAGGATACAAGACAAAGAAAAGAAAAAGAAGGTACAACAAACTGTTTGCAGCTACAGACATCAGTCCACTATGTAATTATTTTGGACTAAATTAAATGGAGTGAGTATGTTTGTGATGGAAACTAGTTATTTCCTGCAGCCTGGAGGTCATCTGTCATCTGGAGCGTCATACTTACCCTATAGCAGGAGTTTGCCTTCTATAATCTCCCTGGAGCCTGGCCAATGAAAGTACTCCCTACCTCTTATCAAAGAAAAAAGAAAGAAAGCAGAGGGTAACAGCAGGCTCAGATCAATTTGTCAAATTCAAAGGTAAATGTTGTGACAGGTTGAATGGATCTCTGCCTCTACCTGTTTTCTTCCACTCCGCTGCCGCTGTTGGCCTGATACTGTTTATTCCCATATTTCAATCCAGGTTTTTCATTTCATGTATGTATAACTACATTTAAAAAACATGGCATATGCATGAGATCAAATGTGATGTAAATTTCAAAACACACACACACACACACACATATACATATATATATATATATATATATATATATATATATATATATATATATATATATATATATATATATACACATATATATATATATATATATATATATATATATGTGTGTGTGTGTGTGTGTGTGTGTGTGAGTGCATGACAAGCAGTGGGACTGCAGCCATACAGCAGCCCTGTGGCTACAAAGCAGCTTTAATTTACATGCAAATGAAGGTAATAAACAGAGACAGTACTGCTGTCCTCCCTGCTGATGAAGTGTGAACGTACAGTGTTGTTGAATAATAATAATAATAATAATGATAATAATAATAATAATTGTTATTATTATTATTATTATTATTATTATTATTATTATGCTATTTTCAGTGGATAGAACAGGAGGGGTCTGTCATGTTTTTTCTTCAGAGCAGATGATCAAAGAACGTGTGTACTCATTTCCTAAAAGCAAAGCAAAGAAAAGAAAAAATCACTTTCACTGTGAAATTCCAACTAAACACATGCACACATCAGTGTAAAGGCCTGCTGTGATCCAGTAGTAATTAAAGTAGTAATTAAAGATTTTAAGTCTTCAAGTGTTAAAAGGATATAATTTAAAAACAATCTGAGTTAAAAAATAAACAAAACAAAAACACTTTTGATTTCTTCAGGAAGGAACTGAAGAAAAGGTACGGTGCAGTGATCCATGAGCACACGGAGTACCGTGGGGTCTCATTTATACGAATTTACAGGAATGCAGTTGATGGCCAACAATTATGTGTGTGCATCATGTGTGTCATTAAGATTTGAAAAAAAAGAAAAATTAAAAATACACCATCAGAATCTCATCCTCCTCACTGTACAAAAGCATGTTTGACAGTGATAACTGATTGAGCTCTGACTGCTCATCACAGTGGATGTGATCAGTCAGATTTCACATACAGGAGCGATGCTGTCTGGCTCTTATATGGACTGACTGAGTCACAGCCATTTCTGAACTGTTGAGGGCAAAGCCTTGATTTAGATGGTTCTTACTGGCTTAAGAACCATCCTCACTTTCTGATGCACCCCAGGACTCAGTCACACACACACACACACACACACACACACACACACACACACACACACACACACACACACACACACACACATGGGTATACATGTGTTCAAGCTTGTATATGTGACCCAGCACACACATGCACAGTGGCTCACAGTGGTGGGCAGCCTTACACCCCACATGCCTCCCTCTGTCCACAGACTGTCAACAAGTGAACTGTGAGAGCCAGCAAGGCAGTTGTGGCACAAATGGCCGTCATTGTTTTATCATGGGTGAGTAACAAAAGTGGCATTGAGATGTACAGGCCTCCCACACTGCTGCTTAACACTGTGTGTGTGTGTGTGTGAACTAAGTTCTGGAACTCATACATGGATTAACTGTATGTGTACATCTGTCTGTCTGCTAGGCAGAACTCTGATATATCATCCACTACATGTCACATGATGACTGCTCTTCACTGATGCTCAGCAGACAGCAGAGTCTGATATGTTGGGTTTTATTCTATCATACAACAGAACATTTATGCAGTAATAATATATTCAACATAGGACTGCTGCCTCTGGTTCCTGGTGATTCCACAGATAATCTGTGAACTGCACTGTTTCTTCTCATTCACCTTATTTACTTGTTTATACTTCACTCTGTATTTAATCATTATTATTAATCTCTGTCTCTCTTCCACAGCATGTCTTTTGTCCTGTCTCTCTCCACTCAGCCCACCGGTCACAGCAGATGACTGCCCCTCCCTGAGCCTGGTTCTGCTGGAGGTTTCTTCCTTTTAAAAGGGAGTTTTTCCTTCCCACCGTCGCCAAGTGCTTGCTCATAGGGGGTCGTTTTGACTGTTGGGTTTTCTCTGTGTTATTGTAGGGTCTTTACCCACAATACAAAGCGCCTTGAGGCGACTGTTGTGATTTGGCGCTATACGAATAAAATTGGATTGAACTGATAAACTGCCACAACAAAATCTGAACTCATTTTTATTATTATTATTCATTTAGGATGGTTACAGTTAATTTTAGAAATTATGTAAAACAAACAAAAAGCCCTTTTCTTTATTTGAGAACAGCACATGAAGAAAGCTGTCTTTGCCCCCCAACCACTGTCGCTACTTACAATAGTGTGCTATACTTTAAATTAGGGCCCATGGCAAATATCACCTCAATAAATAATTAGGTGAGAGAAACAGAAACACTGATATATTTCATATCAATGTTATTAGAACCAAACTGATAAACAAAGTCATGAAAAACTAGATGAGATGAGGCACCCATGAGATATGACAAAAGAGCTACATCTCACATAACGCTTCTGTGTACACTAGTACTTAATGAAATATTAATGAAACATGAGCTTTTCTGCATACACAGACACAAATGGCCTTTTTTACTTTTGGTCAGTCAAAATTTGAACCAGTTGAACTGATGTTTTCTTCCTGCACCACAGATTTATTCTCTGACAGCTCTTACCAAAGAGAATTACCAGAAAATGGTGCGTTGTAACAAGTGGTAACGTTTGAAACTAACAAAGCCATAAAAAAGTGTAAACATATTTTCATCCTGTAACTGATACCACCAACACATTTCCACTAGTGTCTTTCTTATACTGAAGCTTGTCAGTCCATGTCCATGAACACAAATCAATAGATTCAATTTTGCGATTGTGTGTGTTGCACAGTCGGAAATATTACAATTTAGGGCGATACTGCAGTTCTACTTTGCTACACTTTATAGGGAAGTAGTGTACTTTTTACTCCCTACAGCTTTCCTTAGTGGTTACTCTGCAGCCCCATACTTCACATGTAAAACAGGCCACTTTCAAAAATAATCATTTTTAATTGTAGTATTAAAAACCCTGATTAGACACAGAGGCCAAAAAATGACATTCCAGTAACATTTTTGTAAGTAACCCTGATCTTTAAAGTTTATTTTAATTGTGTGAGCCCCCTCCACTCTTTACATTTATTCAGCTCAGGGTGTTCACAGCAGAGCAGGACATCAGTCTGCTTTCAAAGAGACAATAATTTTAATTAGTCTGCCTTTTGGTTGATAGAGTGTAGGTTTCTTTGCTGCAGCAGAAAAAATAAAACCTGGACATAATTTACAATAAAAGCAGCTTAAAGCTACAACTGTTTCCTAACTGTCTCACATGTTCTGATATTTTGGTGCACTAAAGCTGACTGGCCCACCTCCTCCATAGCATGTAAATAGGATTCACTCGTTCATAGATGAGAGACAGTGTGTTGCATGGTTTCATTCTGCTGCTCCTCAACTAGTACTGCCTTTCAAGGTGCTGAACTCAGGTCTCCCCATCCCCACCCCCCGCTGAGGCGATGCCATTTTGATTCAAGCCAACAGGTATAAGAGCTTCACACCATATGAGAGTCGTTTCAGCTGTTTGCGTGGTGGTGTCGACCGTTAAATGCTTCAGTTTGTGTACAAATGTTCCAAAAGAAATGTCCTTTCAGTGTCCTCTCCTTTAAATTGCATGTGATTACATGCATAACATTCTTCACCCAGTGCACCGTTTATCAGCTCTTTTTCATCATATAGACTGCCATGGAAAACAAAGACATATTGTAGCCACATAACAGTCGGAGTAAAACACATTGGTCTGCCTGGACGATCTTTAATTAATCAAGACTGCAAATTCATTTCAGCAATCCCAAATACACTCCTAGGTCACGCCACCACACAGAGACACAGAATATCAGAACACACCAGTATTTTGTTTTCTGAGCACAGCAGTAAAACTCGTCCACATCTTCTGAGCGTCCACTGTGAAAGGTTAAAGAAGCAGAAAAAGTGACAGCGCTGGCATTTCCCCAAATCCTTTGTTTGCACTCGCCTTCACCAACAACTGCCTAACAAAATGGAAGCAACGTTTAGTGTGTGTGTCTGAGCAAACAGGGATTCTGCACCAGCAGGCTACATTACACTTGATCACAATTTATTGGTGCTGCCTTTTAATGCAATATAGAGATGTAAAATATAATGTAAATCCGTTCTTTATCATTTCAGAGACACTTTTAAACATGACATTTTTGGCGCTGCACATGTATATGCATTTGTATTTCAAACTTTGCAGAGAGAATAATAAAGGGCATGACATCAATTTAAAATGAAAGCAAATGCAGGTTCTGGGAAGCTCCTGAATTTGAGTTCAAAAATGAATCCTACTTTGCTTTTAAGGAAAAAGCAGAATTCAACGGCATTTGTCTAAACATAGATCGTTTTCATTTGTGCGATAGCCTGCTTCGTTGTATCATATGTTGCATAAATATTTATGAGCGATTAGGATGATGTTTACAGTGCAGCAAAGCAGGCATTTATAGAAGTATCAGAGACAGAAAATTGAAGCAGGGGCTCTCAGCACGAAGTGAAAACACTCTTACTGAGCCTGTTCACACCTCCACTGGACAATAATGGACCACAGAATAATAACAGACTAATAGAATAATCACCATGTTGTGACATTGAATCTTATCATATTCTTGCACGATAAAAGGTTACACCATATTTACAGTAGCATTGTTATCAGCAGCATTGAGCATGCAAACACACAAATACATAGTGTTTTATTCAAGCCAAGACAGACAAATAGTAATAATAATAATAAAGCATTAGCAATGGAAATTTAATTGAGCTTTCACTTATAATTTTTACAGAATACTATGACCTGTACTGTCTGAAGTCTTAGTCTTGGAATCCAAACTGACAGCAAACATAGACATTTATTCTACAATGCATGCAACAATATGGAGGAATACACAGTCCCAAATGCAGGACTGCAGAGACAGAACGCAGCTCAAGGGCAGCTTTATTAGGGCACTTCTACATCAAATAAACAAAGACATCAGCCAGACTGGAACTAATAATCAATCAGAGTCACAACAGAGCACTGGAGACACACTACCATGAAAGGACAACTCAGCAAAGGTATTGTAACATGTGACTGTGTGTGTTTTCTTGCCCAGGTGTGTTCTGTTACACTGATTATTAAAACAAATAATATTGCTGAATGTCTGTGCTCAGGTTCAGATTTGGGTTGTGCCTGTGCAGACTGTGCATTTACAGCTAGAGGAGGAACCAGAGCCTTCATCTGCAGCAAGATAATGACTCCAAACACACCAAAGCAGCTCATCAGGGGCAAGAAGTGCTTTAGACTGGCTGAGTCAGTCTCCAGACTTAAACCCTACAGAGCACTTCAGCTGCTGAGAGGAGACTGAAGGGAGTACCCCCCCAAAACAAAACAAAACAAAACACGACTGAAAGACGCTACAGTGAAAGCCTGGAAAAGCACCACAGAAGAAGAATGCAGAAGTTTCATGGTGTCAGTGGGTCACAGGCTCGATGCAGTTATTGCAACTAAATATTAAATCTTATTCATTTTCATCTATTTGAAGTTCATTTGATCAAATACTTTTGCTCACAAGAGAAACGGGTGTCTTCAGACAATACTTTTGGAGGGGGGGGTATACACACTGGGTAACAAGGGGATAGTGGAGACAGCAGGGGAGAACAGGTGAACTGAATCAAACTAATGAGACAAGGGAAGCAAAACTGAAAACAAAGCACAGGGCTTTGTTTTCAGTTTTGCTTTACAAGAGACTGGCAACCCCAGACTTCACAACACAGGGAGGCAGGCACACTGAGGACACACAATAACACAGTACAGTATGAATGAATATAACACAGGGAGGTAGGCACACTGAGGAAAGGAACACAAAGGGAGAACTAAACTCTGAAGCCGCTAGAATCTAGAACAAAACTAACGCTAGAAATACACAAAGCAAATATAACTTTAAACAACCAAGGAATCAGGGATTTTTTTGTATTTGTCTTACATTCTGAAATGTATTCTCCTGCACATCCATAACAAAGCCACACATTTTACCAACAAACTAAATTATTATAATATAAACAGATAGATACAGTGTAATCAGTTCAATTGCTCATATTCAGTATTTAGACTACGAAAATAAACTGAGGATTGGCTGCAAAGGACAGTCTGAAAACTAAATATACTTACTGGAAATAATTAGCAGTTGCCTTCTTAGAGCACACATGCACAGAACAAAGTCGGGGGCTGGAACCAACCAACAAAAACCAACCAAACAAACACAAAACTAAACGGCTGTACCAGGCCGTAAAAACATTTATTACTTCTTGCAAGTTGGGCATTTTAAACATAGGATGTGGGATTCAGTGTCATTTGCATCTCACATGTGGGTCGCCCAGTTCAAGACATTTTCCTAAACCATAAACAAGTAGCTTCATTTCCTAGACCTAACCAAACAATGACTGTAAGCAAATTGTCTAAAACAAATGTGTAAAAGTAGCTGTTACTCTACATCCAGCCTGGATGCTAAAGGCTTACCCTAACACTCCAATGTAAGTGGGATGAGTTGGGATGAAGAATTGTTGGATTTTAATAGCAATACATGGAACGCAGGCAACAATTAATAATTTAGACAAGATCAGGCAAGACCTTGATGTTTTTGAAGTAGCATAATGGTGTTTATAAAGTACAGACTCAGACAGAGAGCGATGGAGAGAAGACTGGCCCAAGAGTTCAAGTTACAACTGGGAGGCATTTCAGGAATAAGGCTCAGCACAGACCGTAGCTAACAGTTTTAACACCAGCGCCATGTGTGGTCCCTGTGGAATTCTATGTAAGTGTGTGTGTGTGTGTGTGTGTGTGTGTACGTGTGTGTGTGTGTACGTGTGTGTGTGTGTGTGTGTGTGTGTGTGTGACTGGACTGCACTGGATAAGTGAACAAGTGCATCAGTGGTCATTTTGGTCGTGAACATACGTTGATCATCATCTGAATGATCGTCCCAGTTGCTGTAAGATGCTGATAGCTGTAGTGCCAGTGAAGAAAAACCAGGGAGGCAGTTTTTTTTCTTTTAAACCTTTATTTTACCAGTTAAAAATGTTTGAGAACTAGTTCTCATTTACAAACACGACCTTTCTGAAATTTGTAGTTTTTAGTCAGATTTGTTAAACAGCGCTGACAGCCACAGTGTAGATTATGGACTTCATTGCTGCGCATATGGATGGCATGATGTCACTGGTTATATTTTTGGACTCCCATGCATACTGACAGGCACCAAGAGTGTATGCATATGTGCACTAATGGTGCAAGTCCTTTGAGTGAAGGTATTTAGGCTTTCATCATATTAAGTGTATGTAAGTAATGTGTAACCCAGTAATTACTAAAGCTGGTTTATAATAAACTTGTTGCTAATCCTGTAATTTAAATGCAATCCAGAGCCTTTTCAGTAAATTCCAATGCTTTCTCTTCAAGAATTGCATTCCAATACAACTAAACTTAATAATAAGTTTTGTTTTGGGGGAAACTTTTATTTCTCCTACAAAATACTTACAGTTTAAATTACTGACACTGTCTGCTTAAAGAGGCCACAAGACTTTCATCTAGGAGACCAGAGATAGACACCACAGCACTTTATTTTACAATATTTCTCAACTTGTATGTATAGCTTTCAGTTACACTTCATCCATCCATCCACTTTCTTCTGCTTATCTGGGGCAAGGTCGCAGCAGCCTTAGCAGAAAAGCCCAGGCTTCCCTCTCCCCAGCCACCTCCACCAGCTCAACCGGAGGGAACCCAAGGCGTTCCCGGGGCCAGCTGAGAGATATAACCTCTCCAGCGTGTCCAGGACCTGCTCCCGGTAGGACATGCCTGGAACACCTCACCCAACAGGCGCCCAGGAGGCATCCTAATCAGATGCCCGAACCACCTCAACTGGCTCCTCTCGATGTGGAGGAGCAGCGGCTCTACTCTGAGCCCCTCCCGAATGGCTGCACTGGGAGGCCAGGCACCCTTTGGAGGAGGCTCATTTCTGCTGCATGTATTCACAATCTCGTTTTTTGGGTCACTACCCAAAGCTCATGGCCATAGGTGAGGGTAGAGACGTAGATCGACCGGTAAATCGACAGCGTTGCTTTTACACTCAACTCCCTCTTCGCCACGACAGACCGGTGCAGCGTCCGCATCACTGCAGACACTGTCCTGATCCATCTGTCTATCTCCCATTCCTTTCTCCCATCACTCGTGAACAAGACCCTGAGAAACTTAAACTCCTCCCCCCGGGGCAGCAACTCATCCCTGAGTCAAAGTGGGCATTCCACCTTTGTCTGGCTGAGGACCATGGCCTCAGACTTAGAGGTGCTAATTCTCATGCCAGCCGCTTCACACTCGGCTGCAAACAATTCTACTGCAAGCTGGAGGCCACTACCTGATGAAGCCAACAGGACCGTGTCATCTTTATATAGCGCCAAATCACAACAAACAGTCACCTTGAGGCAGCTGTTTGTTGTGATTTGGCGCTATAAATAAAATTGAATTGAATTGAATTGAACTGAATTGAACTGAATTGAATTGAATTGAATTGAATTGAACTGAACTGAACTGAATTGAATTGAATCTGAAAAGAGCAGAGATGACAGTCCGAGGCCACCAAGGAAGAAGCCTTCCTCCACCTGGCTACGCCTAGAAATTCTGTCCATAAAAATTATGAACAGAATCGGTGACAAAGGGCAGCCCTCACGAAGTCCAACACCCACAGGAAATGAGTCCGGCTTATTGCCGGCTATACAGACCAAGCTCTCACTGCGGTTGTACATGGACTTAATGGCCTGCAACAGAAAGGCAGACACCCCATACTCCCTCAGGACCTTCCACACAATACCCCAAGGGACAAGGTCGAATCTCCAAGTCCACGAAGCACGTGTAGACTGGATGGGCAAACTCCCACACACACTTGAATATCCTCAAGAGGATGAAGAGCTGGTCCAGCGTTCAGCGACCAGGATGAAAACTGCATTGTTCCTCTTGGATCCAAGGTTCAACTAACAGGTGGAACCTCCTTTCCAGCACCCTGGCATAGACCTTACTGGGGAGGCTGAGGAGTTTGATCTCCAAAAAGGTGGAGAACAGCCTCCGGTCTCAATTCTTAAAGATGGGGACCACCAACCCAATCTAGTGGCATTGCCCCAGATCTCCACGTGATGTTGCAGAGGCGTGTCAACCATAACAGCCCTGCAGCATCCAGAGCCTTCAGGAACTCAGGGTGAATCTTGTCCACCCCAGGGGCCCTGCCACCAAGGACTTGTTTAACCACCTCAGTGACCTCACCCCCAGTGATGAGCAAGTCACCCCCCTCGTCCACAGACTCGGCTTCCACTGCAGAAGGCATGTCAGTGGGATTAAGGAGGTCCTTGAAGTATTCCTTCCACCGTCTGATTATGGCTTAATTTGAAGTCAGCAGCACCCCACCCACACTATAAACTGTGATTAGAGCACCGCTTTCCCCTCCTGAGTTGCCTGACAGTTTGCCAGAACCACTTTGAGGCTGTCTGAAAGTGTTTTTCCATAGCCTCACTGAACTCCTCCTACACCCTAGTTTTTGCTTCGGCCACCGCCCGAGACACGTTCCGCTTGGATTGCCAGTACCCATCAGCTGCCTCCGGAGTCCCACAGGCTAACCAAGCCTGATCTGGACTCCTTCTTCAGTTTGATGGCTCCCTTCACCTCCGGTGACCAGCATCTGGTTCGGGGATTACCACCACGACAGGCACCAACCACCTTGCTGCCACAGCTCTGAGCAGCAGCCTCAACAATTGAGGTGCGGAACATGGTCCATTCAGACTCAGTGTCCTCAGGCTGTTGAAGTTCTGCCGGAGGTGGGAGTTGAAGATCTTGCGGACCGGTGCTTCTGCCAGGGATTCCCATTGCACCTTCATAATATGTTTTGCACTTACTCTTTCACTTATTTAGATATAGGATAGGATTACAGATTGGATAAAAACAAACCATTTTGACAGCTGTAATAATAGGCTTCTCAATTTTCTGGATTACCAGAAAAACCCTTAGTCCTACCACATTTAATATATGCCTGGCTGCCTGAAAAGAATCAACAGTTAAGATTATACTGGATTGAAGAAAACTTCTGAGGCAAGTTCTGAACGAACATTTCTCTGGGACTTCTAAACAGGTTTATGTATATTTGTTGATTTGTTTATTTTACCTACTTCACATTTTAAACTTGTGTCTGGAATGATTACTTAGATGAGAAAATCCACAAATATTTCACTCCCCATCTGTATTGTTAACCCTGTCCAACCAGTATATTTTTAAATTCATTACACAGTTTGAATGCTCAGATACCAGTAGTAATTGTGCTAATTATCATATTTATTTGAAAAGAAAAAATTTCCTTGAAACCAAAGCCATACTTTTCAGTGATAGAGTCAGGTATTTTTTAATGGTTTATAATTACTGAGCAAAAAATGATGGCACTGATATTGATTCAGATGAGAAGGTCTGAAGCCACTGGGGTGTAATCCACATTGTGTATCCCCATGGTCTGGACACATGGACATCAGGAACAGATCATGATTTTATTTTTATCTCAGGCAAGCTCTAAATCCACTCCACGTAAGTGTTTGTAAGTGCTTGAAAACTCATCCATCAGAAGTGACAAAAATATTTCTTTTAGCAAGAGGAGTCAATCACCTGGACAAAAGATTGTTCTTTTTTCAAAGGTAAAACTTTTACAATGTAAACTTCCTTTTAAAATCAGTGTTGCTGCTATGGGTTTCTCAATCAGGACACAATGGTGAAGAGACTTCAATTCAATTGTATTTATATAGCACCAAATAACAGACTTGAAAAGCCAAGAAAAACAATTATGGAACTGAGTTACAGTGTAACAAAGTGTCCCTTTAATTTACATGAGCCATATTTTCAAATGCGGATGTAGCATCTTCTGATAAGGACACACTCCTCTCAGACCATGTGTGAAAAGGAGATTATCACTTGCAGTGATGTAATTGAGGCAGTGCTGCCTTAATTAACCTGGGGAGCGTGTGTCAGCTGAGGGTGGTGATGAGAAATAAAAACATCTACTTAATTACCTATACCTGATTTTGCAACAAGTCACAGAAGCACCAGTTAGCTGCAGGATACATCACACTTCATTAGAAAAAGTGGATGGAATTTATTTATTATTTATTAGAGTTAGTGCTGCAGCTTCAGTGGAGCCCCCATTAAGGTCAGGATCACTTTGAGCTGAGCAGCAGCAAATCTGGCTCAGCATGTTTGATTGTGCTACAGGCGGAGAGTGAGGAACAAGTAAAATTGTGGGGCATAATTCTTGCTCATCGCTCATCCACAAGCAATTGGTTATATCCTTTTCAGTGAGACTGAATGGCTCCCAATTCATCATCTGCCTGATTCCAGCATAAGGAGAATGTGCTGTTTTTCCAAGGGACCCTCCAGATTGCACAACTGCACAGCTGGTCTGTATAAGTTGCCTGAGACACTGACTGATTAACTTAGTGCAGGTGAATTTGCCAGCCTGCACAAGCACCAATTCAGCAGCAGGTACTCTTCATCACCAGCGTGTCTCCTGAAGTGTTAAGCAATGAGTTTATGCTGATATATGCAGGAGCATATCCTCTGGAACAGATATGGAATTTGATAAGTGAGAATTTCAAAACTGTTTGGTGCAGAGTTGTATAATCAGCCTGGTAACATTGATTTTGTATAACCTCTCTCTCTGTGTGTGTATGTGTGTGTTTGGAGCCACTGCTTATCCGTGTTTAAGTTCATGTTTTTCCTAATTCCAGTAAACCATGTCCTTTCTCTTGCCTTCCAGATCATAATTTTCCAAGAAGCTGGACAGAATTAGTCCCAAAAAGCTCTATCATTGTCCCATGATCCCCACTTGTTCCCAGAGCAGAACTCTGGAAAGTGCTGCATGTGCACCTCAGAGGTTTATGGACTCCTCGTGGTAGACATGGAGCCGAGGAGTCTCATATGGAAGCTATTACACAGTTGCAAGAAAAAGATTTGCTTTCAGCTCTCCTTTTGTTGTGGAGGCAACAGAGGATGGTGGAAGAGGTCCGTCATGTGTTGCTGTGTTTGCCCGTGAACAGAAAAACTGTGTGGCAAATGACAGCACTGAAGTCTTGTGTCTGCATCTGTAGATGAGTAAGGTACATAGCCTGACCCCGAAGAGGTCAAGAATAGTCGTTGTGTGGTCTCGTTCCAGCACCTTACATCTGGATCAAATGAGACACTTCTCACACAAATGCAAACTAAAAACACCACACATGTTCCTTTAAACACATAAATGGATTGGTTCTTAGGATCTTAGGCGGCTCTTTTCTACTCTACATGAGCACTCAATGCATAATAAATGGCCCGTCTCATTCACACACATTCAAATCAGCACTTTCTTCTTCTTTGTATAAAAATGACTATATTTTCTTACATTTACTGAACTGCGTGAATCAAAGCTAAATGTTTGTACTTCAATCACATCTTGTTTAATTTTAGGGGAATGCAGATTGTTGGTGTTGGGTCTTTACACTGCAGTATAAAGCACCCTGAGGGGACTGTTGTTGTGAATTGGCACTAGGGAAATAACATTTATTTTAAATTTTGTTTAAGGCAAAGAGGAAGAGTGACGTAAACTGAAAGTAAGTGAACTCCAAGACATTACATTAAAAAAAGGAAAAAAATATTTCAAGTATGTATAATTTGTCTCAAGCACACATAAGGATAGACAAAAGTTTTGTGTTAATTCTCTCAGAATGGATGTTCATCACTGTGTCAGCTGCTGTAAAGAATATTCTTCATATGCTGTCTGCCAAACACAGAGGACCATATGCACTGCCATGCTGTTACCGACAAGGTTGCTGTTACAACCTGGTGGAAACATGCATCTGAGAGCGCAGTATTCCCACAGGTAAACCTGTGATGACCAGATCATCATTATAGCCCCACTTTAGACAAACGAAAGGATCCTTTGCTGTGAGTGAGTGTAGAAGGAAAAGAGGCTTAACACCTCCACCTTCACAATCAGTCTTAACCCTCTGTTGTGTTGTGATAGTGGCAAAGGGCACTTACAGTTCGAATGAGTTTTAGGTTTTAGAAACAGGGCACGTCTGCCCATGTCTAATATGGTTCACACCAACAGTAATGGCCTTTACCTGTCTGCCCTGCCGGCACTGTGCTGTCAGACAGAAGAAGAGATGCCATCCTCCTCTTCCTCACCTTGAACAACAGCAGACACCTGGTTATACCAATCCTCTCTTTCTCTCTCTCTCTACACACACACACACACACACACACACACACACACACACACACACACATCCACACACCTGCCCAAAGAAATTCAAGAACAATATTTATTATACATAAAACATGTGAACCTACCTACTTGTGCACACTCAAGCACATGCTTATTTTACAACTTACACACATCATTTGGGTTTCAATATTACACACACACACACACACACACACTCACACACACACACACACACACACACACACACACACATATATATATAGGCAAGGATGTAGACAGTCGTACACACAATTAACATATTCAAATATACCTTTGCCCACAAACTGAAACCACTGTTAAATAAACCTTTGAATAAAACATCCATAAACTAACACATACAGTGAGCAGATAGCAGTGTGTAGGAGAAGAGATCAAAACATTAGTCATGACTAGTTTGAGGACATACTAAAAGCAAAAACTCAACAAATTTCAATCATGATATGATGGATGAGAGGACCTCAATTTGAATTTTTCATTATTTGAGTTTGCTTGGTGGTTTTCTCTGCTCCCTAGTGGTCATTCATAACTTAGTGCACCTTGAAACTTACTTACATGACCTTGAAAATAAAATGAAATAGTCCTTTTTCAAAGGATCATTTAAAATAAAAGCTAAGAAAAACCAAATGTCCATTATCCACATAGTCATCAGTTTTTACTGTCATGGTGGCAGCAAGCTAAATCCGAAATGGGAAATGGACAAAGGTTAAGCAAGGTATTCAATACATCCTTTTCCCCACCAACCTTTTCCAGTTCCCACAGCCACGTAAGACATCATGAAAAAGATCCCAAAATACTTGAACTCCCACAGGTGGGGAAACAACTCAGGGAGTTTTATGTGTAGTTGCTTTCATTAGTAAAAAGAAATTACTTAGTGGACATGGTGACACAATTTATGCCTAAACAAAATATACCCATATATACTATTTTCATTCCAACATAAACTCCAGATAACAATCTCTAGGTATAATTTCATTGCAAAAAATGTACAAATTAATAAATTGAACCAAACACATAATGTTGCTATAATAACCTATGCTATATTCAGATATACAGTACTCAAAAAAAATTAAGAAACACTTTGACAACACATCAGATCTCAGTGAGAAAAACAAAATCATGCTGGATAGCTATACTGCTCAGGGTGAACCTGCTCTCACCTGTGAACAGCACAGGGCTCCAGTGGAGGACCTGCCAGTTCTGGTATTCTATGGTAAATCCCACTCAGGCTCCACAGTGCCGGGCAGTGAGCACAGCGCCCACTAGAGGACGTCGGGCCCACAGGCCGCCCTCATGAAGTCTGTTTCTGATTGTTTGCTCAGAGACATTCACACCAGTGGCTGCTGGAGGTCATGTTGTAGCTCTGCAGAGCTCCTCCTGTTCCTCCTACAAAGGAGCAGGTCCCGATCCTGCTGATGGGTTAAGGACCTTCTACGGCCCTGTCCAGCTCTCCTAGAGGAACTGCCTGTCTCCTGGAGTCTCCTCCATGCTCTGAGACTGTGCTGGGAGACACAGCAAACCTTCTGGCAATGGCACATATTGATGTGCCATCCTGGAGGAGCTGGACTACCTGTGCAGCCTCTGTAGGGTCCAGGTATGACCTCATGCTCCCAGCAGTCACTCTGACCCTAGCCAAATGCAGAACTAATAAAATAACAGTGGGAAGGTGTCCTCCACCTGTAAATTCATTCCTGTTTGGGGGTTGTCTCATTGTTGCCACTCTAGTGCACTGTTGGTGCGTGGAGCAGCAGGACCGGGGCAGCAAAACAGCTGAAACTGATTAACTACCCCCTCTGATATTTAACTGACCACATCAATATCACAGAGGTTTAATTCACTTGATGCTGAACTGATTAAAAAGAGTCCCTTTAATTTTTTACTATGTATTGTTTTCCACAAACCCGCTGACAACATGTATCAACATACAAACAATACACATAAAAGGCATACAAAAATATTGCAGTTTGAAGAACTTCCACGCATGCGGTTACATTTTGCAAGCAGAAACATGCAAGTCAACATTCTGCAATTACTGATCTACAGCGGGGTGAAGAGGATCCTGCCTAGATCCAGCTCTGACTTCACCTGAAGGGACTGAACATTCCTGTGCCATCAGTCAGATAGAGGCAGGACTTCATCTAACTTTATGTCTCAATCCAGCTGCTCTTACCAAATCACATCACAGCATCTGATAATTGATCAGCAGTGGTGGTTGCTTGAGGCAATGACCAGGCAGTGACAGATGAGTAAGAGTATTAGCAAAGATGACATCTGACAACTCCCCCTTTGTGTCTTTTTCCATCAGCTCCGTAGTGGTTAGAATCAAACACAGTCTTACAGATGTTACCCTTCTCTCCCTCTTGTATTTTCCTCATCTCAGTTTTTTGGCTTCTCTAACATAACATAACCACTGAGCAACATAGCAACATGTGAATAACAATTAGCCTCAAAATGCATATTACATATTTGTGCACAATTTTGCATTTTAAACTGAAACTGCTCAAACTGATGTACATAAGGCCCCGGGGTAAACCCCCAGTGCTAAAATGTTCATAAAAGTTAGGACTTCTAGCAGCAATGAAGGAGTATTGGACTAGTTCTTATATAGCACTTTTCTACTCTGTCTGAGCACTCAAAGTGCTTATAAAACACGTTTACACTTACCCATTCATACAAGCACTTCCATCAGTAACTAAGCTAAGTGCTTTATTATCTAACATTCACACACCAACGCTTTGCGTCGGAGAGTAACTTGGGGTTCAGTATCTTGCCCAAGGATAAAGGGCTGGATGACCTCTAATTTCCTGCTTCTAAATTCAGATCAAACTGAAGTTCTTGTACTCGGCCCCACAAATCTTAGAAACATGGTGTCAAACCAGATACTTACTCTGGATGGCATTACTTTGGCCTCCAGTAACACTGTGAGAAATCTTGGAGTCATTTTTGACCAGGTGTTACGCCCCGGTCTAGGGGCTAGAGCGCAACATCAAAAAACTGAACAGGCGGCCCCCTTTTTACCTTAGCCCCAAAATCACAACACATCACAAGCGGGTCAGACACCACAGTGTAACAGTTTATTAAAGTGCAAAGGTGTAGGCTCTGGGGTGGGCCAAGGCCAAAACAACAAACAAAACAGCTAATCCCAGGAGAAGAAATTAACTAAACCCTACCCAAACAAAAATAAACAAATGACAACCACTAACCCTTACTCCCTACTAACAAAACAGGAGAAAATGGGTTTCAAAAGAACTTGGCAGCTCACCCCTTCTGCTTTGCACTGGAAAAACACAAAAAACATACTTGAAACATACTTGAGGCAAAGTCATGGAGTGCCGAGCCCTCAAGAAGTCTAACCGCCGGTAAGGGGCGGGGCCACCGAGAACATCCGAGTCCTGCGGGAAAAAGACTAGGACACAGACAGTTACTCACACAAAGACGACAATACGGCCAGGGCTGTAACACCCCCCTCCCCAAGACACAGCCTCTTCTTTAAAGAGGGTTGTCAAAACCACGAGACAACGTGTCTGCTACCACATTCTCAGCACCCTTTTTATGGTGGATCTCAAGGTTAAAGTCTTGGACCAAGAGTGACCACCGCATCAGTCGCTGATTCGAGTTTCGCATTTGGGTGAGAAACACGAGAGGGTTATGGTCGGTGTACACAAGGAGTGGAGAAACACTGGACCCAATGTACACCTCAAAATGTTGCAGCGCAAGCAATAAGGTGAGGGCTTCCTTTTTGATTGTGCTGTATTTCAGCTGGTGGGTGTAGTAGCCGATAGGGTGGTCGATGCCATTCCTATCCTCCTGCAGCAGCACAGCGCCTGCACCATTAGCGCTGGCATCCACTTCCAAATTAAATGGGCGAGTGAAATCGGGGGCGGCCAGAACAGGGGCACTACAGAGAAGGGCCTTGGCAGCCTGAAAAGCATGCATACAAACAGGGGACCACGTGAATGGCCGTGACACGCTAGTGAGGTCAGTGAGGGGCACAACCACCTCAGCAAAATTGCAACAGAAACCACAATAATAACCCGCCATGCCAAGAAAACGGCGGAGCTCACGCCTGGTGTGAGGGACAAGGAAGTCTAGGATTGCTTGTATTTTGGCCGATAGAGGGCGCACCTGCCCCTGTCTTACCTGCTTGCCCAGGTAGGTCATGGTTGCGTGGCCAAAATCACATTTGGCGATATTTAGTGTGAGGAAAGCTTTCGTCAACCGGTCAAAAATGCGACGAAGTATCTCGACGTGTTCGGCCCAGGTGCTAGAGTAAGCGACAACATCGTCAAGATATACTCCGCAGCCTTTCACCCCAGCCAGGACTGTGTGCATGAAGCGTTGGAATGTGGCAGAGGCGTTCCGGAGGCCAAAAGGCATAACAGTGTACTGCAAGAAATGATCTGGGGTGACAAAAGCTGAAATGTTGGATGCGCGTGGTGTCAACAGCACCTGCCAGTATCCTTTTAGCAGGTCTTAGTGACATACTTTGTGGAACCCACACGATCCACGCAGTCCTCCATCCGCGGTAGTGGGTAGGAGTCGGGCTTGGTGACGCTGTTCACTTTGCGAAAGTCTGTGCAAAACCGTGGCATTTTGTCGGGCTTTGGCACGAGCAAACAAGGAGAACTCCATGCACTGGAGCTGGGAACAGCCAAGCCATTCTCCAGCAGGTAAGTGACCTCTTGCTGGAGTTGGGCACATTTGGTGGGGTTTACCCAGTAAGCATGTTGTTTGATCGGGGGCTGAGCCCCCACATCAATGTCGTGCTGTAACACAGATGTCTGGGACGGCGTGTCAGCAAACAACGAATGATGGCTATTAATTAAGTGGCACACATCCCGTTGTGCAGACTCGCCCAGGTGAGATAAATAAGATTTTAAATCAGCTACTATCTTTGAGTTCTGCAGGTGGGACCCGGCCTCTGCGCTGGTGAATTTCAGATTGTCACTTTCTGGATTATATTGGGCGGGGGTCACTGGTGTGACCACAGCTACAGCAGTTGGCTCCGCACGAAACGGTATCGTCTCCGCTTCTGTACCGTGGGTAACATAGGGCTTCATTAAGTTCACATGGCAGACTCGCATTTTCCTCCTGCGATCTGGGGTACCTACAACATAATCTGTTTCACTTAACCTTTCTTTCACTGTATAGGGCCCGCAGAATTTCGCTTGGAGGGATGAACTAGTCACAGGCAGAAGGGTCAGAACCTTGTCCCCGACTTGAAACTGTTTCGGCACCGACTTCCTGTCGAACCTTTTTTTCATCCTTCCCTGGGAGGAGCACTACGTGCCAGCTCACATGCCTTATGCAGGCACTCTCGGAACATACTCACATAGTCCAGTACGTTTCGCGTGGTAACCACGGGATCCGAAAAACATCGCTCTTTATACAGTTGCAAAGGACCACGTACTGTGTGTCCAAACACCAGCTCCACAGGGCTGAATCCAAGGGATTCATGCACGCTCTCCCATACGGCTAGGAGAAGCAATGGCAGACCGTCATCCCAGTCCCTGCCTGATTCCAGACAGAACTTTCTCATCATTGACTTTAGCAGATATTCTGGAAATGAAATTGGAACCCTGATCCGTTTGGATCGATCTCAGTAATCCAAACACTGAAAAATACCTCACGAGGGCTTTGACCACCGCCTTGACTTTCAGCGTGCGCAATGGATATCATGTGGCAGCACACATTATGGTCAGCAGGTACTGGTGTCCCTACTTCATTCGTGGAAGTGGACCCACACAGTCGAGCAAGATGTGTTCAAACGGCTCCCCGATCGCAGGGATCGGGAGCAGCGGTGCAGGAGGTATGGTTTGATTTGGTTTCCCCCCAATTGACATACATGACAAGAGCGGCAGTACCGAACCACGTCGCTCTTAAGTCCAGACCAAAAGAAATGACATAAAATTCGGTGATACGTCTTCTTTATTCCTAGGTGTCCAGAGAACATATCATGAGCGAGGTTAAGGATTTGGGGTCTAAACTTCTGAGGTACCACTACTTGGCGAAACATGTTCCAGCCTAAATCATTGGACAAGGGAGGATGCCACATACGCATGAGTACATCATCCTCAATCCGGTAAATACAAGGATCCTGGGCGCTGGAGAGCGCGGCACACAAACACTTAGCCAACGAGGGATCAGACTGTTGCGTATGCACAAACTCAGCCTTATTTAGATCAAAAGAGAAACCAGCCTCAGCAGGCAACACGACATCTGGCACCGCTTTCCCTGCAGGATGCCTCTTTTCCTCAGGGCTGTCTAACGAACCGAGAAAAGTGTGGGACAGGTCAGTGCCACCGTATTTACGGCTTTGCACACGCGTAACAACGCAGGCGGGAAACACTGGGGATGGATTTGCAGCAGCGCTGGCTGACACGCTAACGTTATCAATGGGGTCGTCAACCACCGGCCAAATCATTGCCGAGTATTAACGCAACCCCTGGTACCAGCAGACACAGGAGCACGTCAACCTTCACCGGTCCCGACACAATAGAAGAGCATAAATGAATATTATGCAATGGGGCTCTCAACACACTCATTTTCAAACCCCACACCAAAACATCAGCCCCACAGAACGAGTCCTTAGAGAAAGGCAACACTGACTGTGTAGCCCCAGTGTCACGCAGAATCAGTGTAGGCAACTGATCATCCTCTCTCCCTGTCAGCGAAACCATCCCTTTCGTAATGAAAGGTCGGTAGCTATCCCCCACCTCACCTCCATCCACTTCCCTAACATTTGGGGCAGACTGGACAAAACCCACGCTTTTCGGCCTCCCAGTACCCTGGTCGTTCTCCTTACGCTGCAGCGAGGGACAGTTAGCTATGAGATGTCCAGTTTCGTGACAATAGAAGCATTCAAGGTTAGCCATGGGTACAGGGCTGGGCTGTGATCATTTAGGAGAGGTCCTCCCTTGTTTCACGGGCTTGGACGCCGGTGTAGGCTCACGACATGCAGGCAGAAACATACACGTCTCTAGGTCATCGCAGTCTAGTTGCGATGCGTTCAAAAGCACTGAAGTATGAATCAACCTCACTCTCCCTAAAAGGTGGCACCAAAGCAATGTTTTTGCTGGCACCAAATTGCTCAGGGACAGCTGCAGCAAAAGGGGCATTCACGTGTGGAAGTGCCACTGGGATGCCGTAAGGGCTCCAGCTCCATGGCCTGTAAACGAAGATGCATCAATTCAACCTCCTTGGCCTTCGTTTGGAGCGCCACCTCCCTCAGTTGCAACGCTAACTGCAGGTTCTCTGTGTCCATACCCGTTTGCAAAAGACTGGCGGGCCCAGAACCCAGGCTGGTCTCGGGAGCCTCCACCCCAGCCGCCACCTGTCCGCCAGCATCCTGTGCAGCAGCCTCTGCCCCCACTTCCGCCTTCAACTCCGGAGGACCAACCCCCACTTTTGACAGGCTAACGATCCCTCTCTTAACCAGCTGCTCAGACAAACACTGCCTCATCTCTGCCTTACAGGCGTTTAGCGGCAAGTTAATTCATGCCTTTATTACTTCTAGGCTGGACTACTGTAATTCATTATTATCAGGCTGACCTAAAAGTTCCCTGAAAAGCCTTCAGCTGATCCAAAATGCTGCAGCTAGAGTACTGACAGGGACTAGAAAGAGAGAGCAGATTTCTCCCATATTGGCTTCTCTTCATTGGCTCCCTGTTAAATCTAGAATAGAATTTAAAATCATTCTCCTCACATACAAGGTCTTGAATAATCAGGCCCCATCTTATCTCAAAGACCTCATAGTACCGTATCACCCCATTAGAGCACTTTGCTCTCAGACTGCTGGCTTACTTGTGGTTCCTAGGATACCACACCCATCACAGCTTTGATTTAATCACTCAAACCAAGCTGAAAGTCTGATTGTCGTTTTGGCAAGAATATACAACCATTGTTCAGATTCGCAATATCATTGGCAACAGTTCAAGAGGTTAACAATGGTCTGCAAGTGGCCAATATCTACAACAATGCATGGTACCCAACGAACTAGATGTCTAAGAACAAAGATTTGTAGCTATACCTCAAAAAGCCAAAAACGTCATACACATTTTTTTTTCTGATACTGTACAAAAGAGAAGTGTTGGATACTAAGATTACAAATAATCACTATGGCCATTGTTCAGTCTGATGATAGAAGCAGGATGAATCTAACACTATCAGAGTAGAACAAACTAGCAGTGATGGCTCCAATTTCTGAAAATTATTTTAACACAGAAGGAAACATGACTATAAGATGAGCCTAGGATCAAAAGATGGGATTCACATGTTAGAAATGACACCCATTAGGGGTACAAATACCAGAGTAACACATGCTATTAAGCTATTACAATATATTGCCCATAATATGATACAGTGATTCTGATAGTTGATACACTACAAGAAACCATGTTCTGTTGGAACACCTAACTGTGTAGCTGTTGATCTGAGGTGAACAATATCATAAAATCTGTATAATCAGAAAAAAGTTACCCTTAAAAAGACAAACTGCAGGACTTATTTAATCGCTCAATTCATCATCAGTACATGCATTATCAATATTATTCTATTGTCCCTGATCACCTTTCCAAGTAACTTAACTATTTGCTTTCATGGCCCTCAAGTTACTTCATTTAGGTTCAGTTTAACTTATTCCATTTGATAAGCAGCACCATATGGATGTTGTTGTTAAAACAATGTTTCATGAGAGGAATGTTTTAAAATGGATGCCAAATACAAGATGTTTCATTTGAAAATAAATTATTTTCTACTCTATACGAGAGGGTAAATCATATGGATTAACAGTGTGTGGTTTCTAGGAGTTCATACGCTCAAATCAGGCCAAACCTGTTGGAGGCTGAGGTTCAGCCAGAGTTCACAGGGCTTCTGCCACCACAAACACCCAGGAGGCCTCGTTTCCATGTGTCACTCTAATATGGCAGAGAGATGAAGAGCTACTCCCATCCAAAGTTCTGTCTGCTGGGGCCAGACGCTGAGTCTGACAGCAACTTAAGGGCGAGTTCTGTTTCTGTCTCTTTGTGTGTGTGTTTAGATCACTTCTGCTAGCATCCCAAGTTCTTTTTCTTCCCCCATATGAAACATATATGACATATTTTGTTTTTTCGTTCTACTTTCACCAAAGACCTATGAACGGAATGGAATCTAGTGTGTCTGTGATCCTTGTAGACATATGGTGCTGAATTAGATTCTCCAAACTGAAGTACAGCTGTGGTCAGAAGTTTGAACTGTTGTTTTTTAAGGGGGGAATGGTTGTTGTATAAAGCGCTTTGGGTACTGAATGTAGAGTAGAACAGCGAAGAACTAGTCCATTTGTACAGCATACATCAGTACTGACCAAGGGGCCTTCCCAACCTGTGTAAATCTACAATTCTCCTTTTTAGATCTTCACTGATTCCTTGGACTTTCCCATTGTTCTAAATATTGGTCAATCCAGTAAGTCCTTTCAAAAAAATCTTTTTATGCTGGCAAAGAGAAACTACCAGTTGATCACTGATTAACCACAAGTTAGCAGGACTTGGCCTTGGCAAGTTAAAAAACATTGTCAAACCTTCAGCAAAACTTATTAAAAGATTTAAGAGAGTGTATGTCTATATTTGAACCTCTATGTATACTTGTGACCCTGTGTGGATTAGAGTTAATCCAGAATAAATGTCTTTCTTCTTTGGTTATTAAAGAGTAATCACTAATGCAAATACTGACTTTGGAAGAGGGAATAAAGAGTATTCTGCCTTTAGTAAACAAATGAATTTTTCATACAATTAGCTTTTGATGGAACTCAGGAATTAACTAAACTGTATCTCTGCAGGACTCACCAGTGTAAGCAGAAGAAAAATGAAGATAGTGATTTACTATCCTGATTACCACATTTGTACCCATAGTAAGGGGTGGCTGTGGCTTAAAAACGAGACATGCTGTTTATGTCATGGTCCTGGGCTTGTTGCCCAGGGTTTTTGAGTTTGGGACTCTGTGGTTTTGTTCATTTAATTATTCTGAGATTCTTGGTTTGCCTTGTGGTTATTTTGTTTGTATACTTTGCCTTTAAGGATTGATGGATGGATAGATGGAAGATAGATAATAGATTGATTTTAGGGCATCCAGCAGCTACTGGAGTAGCTGCATAGATGATATAAATTATTCTAACAATGCAAACTAACTGTAATTCCCTCTACGCACAGGCAGACGCAAGTGGGTTTCCTTTTACTGGTTTATTGGAAGATTTCTCTCCTAATCCAACCGTGAAAACTAAACACACAACACTGACAAAATTAGGACAATTAAAGTAAAAAGCAACATGTAAATGAGGTTATCCAAATAAACAAATATGTCAAATAAATACCTCGTTGGCTGCATGCTGCAAAAAAGGGAATTAGTTGACATTCTTCCACTTTGTAACTTAAGTGTACGCTTACGGTTCGTTCAACTAGCTTAATTTCCTGCTGACAGCGCACTGCTTACTCACGTTCGCTTCGTTTCGTGCCTTCGCTTACTCACACATGCTAGCGGAACAAGCAGTCTAAGTGCGCTTGACCTTCAAAATAAAAGCACCATAACTTGAACTAAAGAACATAAACAAGCAAGAGAAAAATTATCTAATTTTATTAACAACATTATTACAGGGACAGTTACACTGAATATACAAAACATACTAAGCTGTGCAAGGGCTTAGTGAGAAAATATTCTTTCTCTCTGTGATCCCTTGTATTGATTCCTTCCCCTTGTGTCTCGGGGTGGCTGTGGCTCAGGAGGTAGAGCCAGTCATCTACTAATCAAAAGGTTGGTGGTTTAATTCCTGGCTGCTCCAGCAACCCCAAGTTACTCAATACAACGGGAGTATGAATGTGTCTGAATGATAAATGGAAAGCACTTTAAAATAGAAAACAGTTCTTGTGTTTTGGGCCTTCACCCTAAAATAGCTGCTGACCCTTTAAAACTGTCAGTAAATGGCAAGAAACAGGAAGTGATGTGACCAGAAGTGGTAGAAGCCCAGGAAAACCAGCAAGAAGGCTGCAGTAATACATGCGTTCACTATCTCATGCAATCCTGCTGTTCTAGACCTCATAAAGGCATTCCCTGTGAGTATGATGTTTACTAGGAGCATATCTTTGATATTGTTGCAGTTTGAGACATTTGTATTTGTAATAATAAGACATTAGGCAGCATGTTAGGGGATTCGGTGAAGTGGATGACCTGTAAATGTATCCAGTTGAGTGTACCTGAATTATCCAATATACTAATTTGTATCCTATATGAAGATTACGTTTGTGGGAATACATTATTTGATGGGAGGTTATTAAATACTTTAAAGGTCACATTTGTGCCTTAGAGACACTGGCAGACAGTCTATGTTACAGAACATTGAAACCCATTGTGTATTTACTATTCTGTGTATTGTATTTCAGTTTCACACCGTTCACATTATAAAGACTCTCAAGTTTGACTGGGTGTCCTGGAGTCATTGTGTGGAGGTGTTTAGCTTGCTGGATAGCTGAATGGAGATTTCTGCGAGGCCAGTACAGCTTGTGTGAATTAGTAAATGCAAATGTGTTGTATAAAGCACTTTGAGTGCTCAGCTGGAGTAGAAAAGCACTATATAAGAACCAGTTCATTTACCATGGTGTGTTCATTCATGTGTCTGTTTTCCCTGTGTGGTGTCAAGTCTGCATTCCCCTCTCCATGTTCAGTGTTTCTTGTTTTACTTTGTCAGTCTTTTGCCTCTTGTATTTTGTAATTAGTTTTACTTCCCTGTCTTGCTCTCTGTGATTTAGTTCAGCTCTGTTTCCCCAGCTTTCACCACTTCCCCTAATCACTCTTTTGTGTATATATTGTCTGGGTCTTTCTTTGTCCCTTGTTGGCTTGTCTGCTTCTGTTTCTGTTCCTGGTTCCATTTCCCCAGTGTTCCTCATGCTCCAAGCATTTTCCAGAGTTTATTTTCTTAGTTACAGTTTTCTGTTAGATTACTATTGGTCTGTTTAGTAGACCTTACTACCACTACAGCTCCTGTTACCATTTTGGCATCAGGATTACATTCATTATATTCAGGGAACATTCGTTGAAGGTTCTCTGAAAGTTACAGGGTTTGGACAATGAAAGCTGAAACAGCTGTCATTTTAGTGTGGGAGGTTTCATGGCTAAATTGGACCAGCCTGGTGGCCAAT
The DNA here is from genome assembly GCA_024447675.2 of Pterophyllum scalare. Classification (NCBI taxonomy): domain Eukaryota; kingdom Metazoa; phylum Chordata; class Actinopteri; order Cichliformes; family Cichlidae; genus Pterophyllum; species Pterophyllum scalare. The sequence continues at coordinate 55,440 of JAMQGT020013116.1, read as the reverse complement.
CTTCATTAATTGCACATTGCACCAGTAAGAGCAGAGTGTGAAGGTTCAATTAGCAGGGTAAGAGCACAGTTTTGCTCAAAATATTGCAATGCACACAACATTATGGGTGACATACCAGAGTTCAAAAGAGGACAAATTGTTGGTGCACGTCTTGCTGGCGCATCTGTGACCAAGACAGCAAGTCTTTGTGATGTATCAAGAGCCACGGTATCCAGGGTAATGTCAGCATACCACCAAGAAGGACCAACCACATCCAACAGGATTAACTGTGGACGCAAGAGGAAGCTGTCTGAAAGGGATGTTCGGGTGCTAACCCGGATTGTATCCAAAAAACATAAAACCATGGCTGCCCAAATCACGGCAGAATTAAATGTGCACCTCAGCTCTCCTGTTTCCACCAAAACTGTCCGTCGGGAGCTCCACAGGGTCAATATACACGGCCGGGCTGCTATAGCCAAACCTTTGGTCACTCGTGCCAATGCCAAACATCGGTTTCAATGGTGCAAGGAGCCCAAATCTTGGGCTGTGGACAATGTGAAACATGTATTGTTCTCTGATGAGTCCACCTTTACTGTTTTCCCCACATCCGGGAGAGTTACGGTGTGGAGAATCCCCAAAGAAGCGTACCACCCAGACTGTTGCATGCCCAGAGTGAAGCATGGGGGTGGATCAGTGATGGTTTGGGCTGCCATATCATGGCATTCCCTTGGCCCAATACTTGTGCTAGATGGGCGCGTCACTGCCAAGGACTACCGAACAATTCTGGAGGACCATGTGCATCCAATGGTTCAAACATTGTATCCTGAAGGCGGTGCCGTGTATCAGGATGACAATGCACCAATACGCACAGCAAGACTGGTGAAAGATTGGTTTGATGAACATGAAAGTGAAGTTCAACATCTCCCATGGCCTGCACAGTCACCAGATCTAAATATTATTGAGCCACTTTGGGGTGTTTTGGAGGAGCCAGTCAGGAAACGTTTTCCTCCACCAGCATCACGTCGTGACCTGGCCACTATCCTGCAAGAAGAATGGCTTAAAATCCCTCTGACCACTGTGCAGGACTTGTATATGTCATTCCCAAGACGAATTGACGCTGTATTGGCCGCAAAGGAGGCCCTACACCATACTAATAAATTATTGTGGTCTAAAACCAGGTGTTTCAGTTTCATTGTCCAACCCCTGTGGTTTCGTACAACCTTCAGGGAGCCTTTGGGGAACATTTCCTAAAGGTTCTCTGAAGTTTGAGAAAATGATACAGGTTAAATGGAGTTTTAGGGTTGTGTTGTAATTTCATGTGTGGTGTGCAAATCTAAATGATAAATGTAATAATGCTATGAAATAATATAGAATAGAATAGAAAGCTTTTGTCATCAAACACAGAGCATGATGAAAATGTAGCAGCTGCCACAGTTCAGTGCCTTTTCCTATAAATCTTAAACAAGAAAATAAGAAAAATACTGTTAGACCAGTATGTATATGTATGCCAAAAAAACACAAGCTCTTACAGGTGAATAAATATGTGACAAATGTACAAAATGTACTAATATTGCACAAATGCCAGTTATTGCACAGAGGAGGGTTATAGTATCTAATATAGCACAGTGAGATGAAGAAGTGAGTACTTGAAGCTATTGTTGTGTATTACTGTGTAGAGTTGAAGAGTCTGATGGCCCGGGTGTAAAAATTGTTCCTCATCCTGTTTGTCCTGCCTTTGTGGGTGTCACGTTCTCCTATGGCAGTCAAAGCAGAGGACCCCAGTGCAAGACTCTCGAGGCTCGAATAATGTTTAACTAAAGATTTATTAAATAACTCAAAATAACAAAACTGGAAGGGTGCCAGGAACAGAAAACAAAAAAAGCCACAGAGGCCAAACAAAACCAGACACCCAGACCAGGGTGAGTGGAGGGGGCCAGGATGGAGGGCTTGAGACAAAAACAAAACAAAAAAGCAACTTGTCCAAAATAAATAAATAAATAAAAAAACCAAGGAAGAAAACAAATGGCGGCAGCCCGAGGCTTGAAAAACAACCCAACTAAAACACCAAGACAAAGTCACCAAGGAGGCAACACGGTTCAGGAAGCCGCCCGGGCCACGGGGCTAAACCTAAGGGCTGAAACTGGCTGTGGAGGTGAAACAGTTCAGGGGGTCTGCCGGGGAAGCCACACAGTTCAGGAGGCCTCTCAGGCCAAGGACCAGAAGAAAACAAAAATGCAGGGATCAGAACAAAAAAAGGCTGGAAAAAGCAGTCCAAAACAAAACACAGAGAGTGAGGCCAAACAAAGGTCCAAATCAGTCCAAGGGTCCCACAAAAAAAACCAGAAGGGTGACAACATAGTTAGGGGGGTCTCCCAGGCCACAAAACCAGGACCTCCATGGAGACAAAGCAGTTCTGGGGGCCAACCGCGATCCCAGTGGTCTCCTCTGACAACTGGACCTGCTGTGCAGACTGGGGCTGCGGAGCAGGGGGGCAGCTGTCTCCTCCAATGACAGGCTGCGCAGGCTGCCTGAAGGAAGACTCTGGTGGTGGTGAAGACTCTGAAGATGGATGGGGTGACTCAGATGGTGGATGAGTTGTAGGTGGCGAGGAAGGTGACTCAGGCGGCGGACGAATTGTAGGTGGAGTTGAAGATGGTGAAGCTGAAGTGGCTGTGGTGGATGACTCTGAAGCTGAGGAGACTGAAACGGAAGTGGTTGAAGCTGAAGACTCTGAAGCAGAAAATTTTTCAGTCTCTAAACACTCAGTCTCATCATAGGTCAATTTAATTTCAGTCTCTAAAACCACAGTCTCAGGATTAATAGGCAGTCCAACAGTCTTAACAGGGGGAGCAAGCAAATCAGGGAGGATTATTTCGGCAACTAAATCTCTAACTCAGGCAAGGAATCCAAAAGTCCAGGATGAGCAGACACCAGTCTGTGTAGAATATGCTTAATAGCTTCTCAATTCTCCTCATCGGGCAGCTCAAGCCATTGCTCACAAAGCGCAATAACAGAGTCAATAAAATCCTGCTTGGGTCTCTCTGGTGTCTCAGAAGAGTTACTTAGTATGTCACTATTTCCAGCTGGCTTAGAAAACACAGTCTTTTCCATGGCCGTTTTATTAGGTACAGTCTCAGACTGTTCAGTTTTTGCATTACACAGCACTCACGCATAGTCCAGAGTAATCACACACTGGGGTGAAGGCTGTTGTGATCTGTGGCTGCACAGACCACACAGCGTCACCAGGCTGGAGCTGTGAAGGATTCTCAGAGGCAGCAGGCGATGGCTGCTGAGTTTGTCGCCGAGAGCTACGCTTCCGTCTGCCAGTAGAAATCAGAAGCGTAGTGGTGGCAGGCTCTTCATCCCCATCCCACCAGGAAGCGGCGGGAGACAGGCTGGTGGGGATGATGTGGGCGGTGTATACCACTGAGGTGGGAGGAGTTATACCTGCCCCCTCTAATCTCCATAACTGCAGGTGGAGAGACGGCAGCTGTCATAGCAGGCAGCTGCTATGGGGAAGCTTGGGATCAAGGCGAAGGTTTTCTTAGGAACCGGGATGGTGGTGGTTGCCTTTAGACAGGACGGGTGTAAAGGATGTGTTCAATATCCTGGTTAGTACTTCTGCCAACTGATCTGTAGAGGCACGGAGCACTTTCCCCAGGACCCCATCTGGTCCAGCAGCTCTCCATGGGTTAACAGCCTTTAGTGTTCCTGGAAAGTAAAAGGTTGGGGGCTGGGGGATTGGCAGGGCACCAGGGGTGTGGCTGGTCTGGATGACGACAGCTTCTGATGAGTTGACTTTGTAGCTCGTCAGATGCTGGATTCCTTACCACACCTGCCGAGAGTTGTTATTCTCTAGGTACGACTTGAAGTGCCTTCACCTCTGAGGTCATCCAGGGCTTTGATTAGGATAGACCCGCTTACTCACATTGACAGTGTCTGTACAGTATCTGATATATGATAACACAGCATCTGTGTGCCCCTCTAGCTCCAGGTGATCGAATAAAGTCCATACTCTGAAAACAGTCCTGCAACTGATTGAGGGCACCCTTAGGCCATGTTTTGACAGTCTTTGTCACAAGTTTGGTTTTTCTCCGGAGGGTGGTGTATGCAGGGACGAGGAGCAGTGAGAGGTGGTCAGACATGTCCAGATGGGGAGGGGGACAGCTTTGTATGCCTGCCTCAGGTTGGAATAGACCCGGTCTAAGGTGTTCTTAGCTCTAGTTGGACAGTGTACATACTGTACAAATCTAGGGAGCACGGTCTTTAGGCAGGCTTTGCTAAAGTCCCCCGCAACTACTAAGGCTCCTTCTAGGTGGACCTTGTAACGTTTGGGTTGTTTTCAGTGGTGAAGGGGAGGCGGAAAACGTACTTAGTGGACGGTCAAAAACACACAACCACACTGGTACTGGGAATTCCACAGTGCTGTTCTTTAATAAACACTCTTCACCAACCTTATAAAGCCCGGTTGAACGGCTGCTGCATTATCAAACATGAAAACAAGCAGAGTTCATACAACCCGTAACATTACTAAAGTTGGGGACAGATAGAAACGTAGAGGTCCGCCTCGATCCATGCATCCGTCAAAAACGCTTCTCCCGCGCACTCTACGGGGGAGCAGTGGCATCACTACCAAAAGTGTAGACTGTCGTAAAGAGGCACTACACAATTACAACTGTTACAACCTGCATTAGCTTGTTGATGTGATCATGCAGAAGCAACATGGCTATACATCGAGTGGTATGTACACTGCTGTTATAACCATTATAGTGAGCTCTCTGGGCAAGTAGAAGGGTCTACACATGACTGAGATGGCCTCTAGATCTGGACAGCAGTGGGCGTAGATGATTCTGCTGTTTGTGCACCAGTCATTGTGTGTGTAGATGCAAAGTTCTCATCCTCTGCTCTTACTGGGCTCCATGTTGCAATCATAGCAATGCAGGTTGTGGCCTGTTAGCTGAACAGCAGCATCCGGGGTGAGCAGGCGTAGTCAGGGTTCTGTGATAATAATCATGCAGCAGTTTCGAATCTTGTTACTTGCCTGTAGTAGTTCCAGTTCATCTGTTTTGCGGATGATTGATCTGGCATTGGTCAGGAAGATACTTGGAATCTGCGGCTTGTGTGGCTGACATGCTACCCGTGCTATGAGGCCTGCTCTACATCCCCGCTTCTGTTTACGATGCCTCTGCCACTACCTTACGGATCTGAAAACAAGCTGGGGAGAGCCCATTATTCTGGCGATGTCCTCCAGAATGTTGTGGGACTGCTGAAACTCACTCGTAACTACTGTACGGCATGTAATTCCTACAATTTGCAGTTTGGTTAGGGTGTAGGAGAGTTTAAGACCATTCACACAAGCACTTTCATACAGCAGCAGGCATGCAGTACTAACTAAAAAGCACAGAAAAAGGGAGCCAAGAGCTGCTGTGTCTATGCGTGCCACCACCTTGAGTAATGTCTGGGGGAATAAATATTATATATATATATATATATATATATATATATATATATATATATATATATATATATATATACACACACATATTGCTCAAAAAAATAAAGGGAACACTTAAACAACACAATATAACTCCAAGTAAGTCAAACTTCTGTGAAATCAAACTGTCCACTTAGGAAGCAACACTGACTGACAATCAATTTCACATGCTGTTGTGCAAATGGAATAGACAACAGGTGGAAATTATTGGCAATTAGCAAGACACTCAATAAAGGGTTAGGGTTAGGGGTTACCCCCCTGGTCACTTTTGAATGTTGGTGGTGCTTTCACACTCGTGGTAGCATGAGACGGACTCTACAACCCACACAAGTGGCTCAGGTAGTGCAGCTCATCCAGGATGGCACATCAATGCGAGCTGTGGCAAGAAGGTTTGCTGTCTCTGTCAGAGTAGTGTCCAGAGGCTGGAGGCGCTACCAGGAGACAGGCCAGTACACCAGGAGACGTGGAGGAGGCCGTAGGAGGACAACAACCCAGCAGCAGGACCGCTACCTCCACCTTTGTGCAAGGAGGAACAGGAGGAGCACTGCCAGAGCCCTGCAAAATGACCTCCAGCAGGCCACAAATGTGTATGTGTCTGCACAAACTGTTAGAAATATAAATAGCTGATGCCACCACTGGTCAGACTCCCCTGTACTCTAAATGACTTTACTCTCGAGTAGGTGAAGTCTACTCTGGCCTTTCTTGTACAGTGCCACAGCATTGTCAGACCAGTCAAGTTTGTTATTTATGTGAACACTCAGGTATTTGTAAGAGTCCACTCTCTCTATATGTGTTCCTGGATGTTCTCTGATGGAGGGGGATGTCTGCACCTGCAGAAGTCCACCACCAGTTCTTTGTTCTTCCCCACATTAAATGCTCAAACACCAATCCACAAAGTCTGAGATCCTCTGTACTCTGGGTCCTCATCTTAACATTTATTCTTGTATGCAGTGCAGTGAAGAGTGCTCAGACCTCTACATTGGAGAAACCAAACAGCCTCTTCAAAAACAAATGGCACAAACGTAGAAGAGCCACCTCAACAGGACAAGACTCAGCTGTACATCTGCATCTGAAAAAGAAAGGGCACTCTTTGAGGATGCCAGTGTTCATATTTTGGACAGGGACGACAGATGGTTTGAAAGAGAAGTAAAAGAAGTCATCTACTGTATGGCCACTGTGAACAACCATCATTGAACAGAGGAGGTGGATTACATCACCAACTTTCCCCCCTTACAGTACTGTCCTGAGGTCCTTTCTCTGACATCTCAACCCCCATTTACACCTTTGTTCCAGTGACCTCAATAGGTCAGATGAAACAATGGAGCGAAGTCCCAAATTGGTTTTACCTAAAACCACTGATTGTAATGACCCACGCCTCCTTTCACACCTTGGCACATGTTATTACACACATGAGCAATAGTAGGTCACAACCACCTCCAGGGGACTACACCCACAGGGGTTTAAATACCTGGGTCTCTCCACCTTTTGGTTTGAGAACTTAAGAAGCCTTTGGGATGAGAGGAGAAATGTCTTCAAGAAACTTAAAGAAGTCCAGTCGTCTTTTTTCAAGTTCCAAAGACTACTGTGACCTGGAGGACTGAGAATCTACACAGACATATCTTTATTCGTTAACACAACCTGAAGTAACTTAGGAAGTTTTCTTTTAATTTCTTTAAGTAGTCATCTACAATAGTTCTCCAAGCTTCTTGAAGTACATTCTAAAGTACACTCTAATTTACTGGCAAGATGGTGTGGGTATGCTTGGCTTGCCGTCTGTTGCTACCTACCCTGCTTGCGTTGGTGCTGCTATCCATGCTTAATACCCAAAATATCTACATCGATGCCTTACTGGTCTATGATTGTCAGACGCTCCTGGATTTTTGACTTCTAACAGAAGTGAAGTCTTTTCATCGTGACCATAAAATCTTACCTCCGTTCTTGTCAGAGATCCCAGATTACCTTTGCCGAGAGCGGGCTCTGCTTCCCCAGAAGAGGCACCACCGTTCCCGTAGGAGATGCAGCGGTAGACTGGTATGGCTAAAGTCATCCTTAACACATCTTGCTGGGGAACTGTATCTTGTCCTAGCATGGAGTGGCTTATGGCAGCTTTCCTCTCTGCTGCTCATAGGAACCTCCTTACACCTGGTTGGTACCTGTTGCTGGCCCGGAGAGTCTATTCCAGCTTTCGCGGTCTCGTCACCTCCTCTCTCTGCGTTCCAGGAAGACTGGAGTAAATCCGAGGAACCTGCGGACTCTTTGCCGGGATGTCTGCAGTGTCAGTGCCCGGTCCCAGCGGCTCCTATTAGGTTTGGTCTGGTGAATGCTAGATCCCTCACGAACAAACCTTTTATTCTTAAGGACTTCTTTACTTCTGAGGGACTGGACTTCCTCTGTGTGACCAAGACCTAGGTGAACGCCGGCGAGTCCAGCATTTTTTCTGAGCTTTTACCGCCTGGCTGTGGCTATTTTAACTCTCCTTGGACATCAAGTCGTGGAGGAGGAATAGCGGCTCTCTTTCAGAATATGTATAAATGTAAGCCGCTGTCTCCTTCATCTTTGTATTCCAGCTTTGAACTGAGTTTATTTGAGCTGGGTCGCTCTCACCCAGTGCTGTGCGCTGTCATTTACAGGCCACCTAAGTACAACAAGGATTTTCTAAATGATTTTTCTGAATTGCTGTCTGCATTTATGCCTAAATATGACAAAGCCCTTTTCATCTGGGATTTTAATATACATGTGTGCTGTCCCGACAAGCCGATGGACTTTTTAAATTTAGTGGACTCTTTTAACTTTATTCAATGGGTGTCGGGCCCCACACAAGAACGTGGACACATGCTGGACCTTGTTTTATCACATAGTTTATCGATTTCTCACTTGATGCTTTGTGATGCAGTGTTTCCAGACCATAAGCCTGTGTTATTTGACCTTGTGTTGCCCTGTAACATTGTTGAACCTCGCGCTCCTGTGCGTCACTGTCGTGTTTTTAACTGCAGCACATTTTTCCGCTCTCTTTAATTTAAACTGTGACATTCCTGAGTCTTCTAATACAGAGGTGCTCACTTCCTGGTTTTACTCCACCTGCCAGTCTGTTTTGGATACGGTGGCTCCAGTAAAATCCAGGTGGCCTAGAACTAAATTTGAGCTCTGGCTGAACGGCTCTACTCGTGCTGTCAGACGTGTATGCCAAAAGGCTGAGCGAAAGTGGACAAAGGACAGGCTGCAGGTGTCTTTTGAAATATTAAAGGACTATTGGTGTCGCTATCAGGCAACCGTGAACGAGGCCAAATGAGAATACTGTGGGAAATAGTCACAAGCCCCGTGTACTGTTTCATACTATAAATACTGTTTTGAATGCCACTCAATCTACTGGCGTCATGCCTTCAACTGAGCCTTGTGAGAAATTTCGTGATTTCTTTGTGGCTAAAGTAGAAAATGTTAGGGCTGTCATATCACCTCCTGTTTGTGACCCCTCGCTCTCTGTTCCCTGCTCCGCTGCTGCTTTGCACCAGTTTGCGCTGATCACTCTCTCTTTTTTATCCGAGATTGTCGGTCTCTTGAAACCCTCGGGCTCCCACGATTGATGTCGTCCCACCTCGATTTTTTAAAGAGGTTTTTCCAGAATTAGGCCCTGCTGTTCTTGCTCTTATTAACAGCAGTCTGTCCTCTGGGGTGGTTCCTGAATCATTTAAGCATGCAACAGTGTTGCCACTAATTTAAAAAACCTGGAATAGATTCCACTGTATTGTCAAATTTCTAGGCTCCCCTTTCTTTCAAAAATTTTGGAAAAAGTCATTTATAACCAACTGAAAGCTTTTTAGATGAAAATGATATCCTTGAAACTTTTCAGTCTGGTTTTAAGCCTCTCCATAGCACTGAGTCTACCCTGCTAAGGGTGATTAATGACATTTTCCTAACTACAGATGCAGGAGACTGTGATTTTACTGCTTTTAGATCTAACAGCTACTTTTGACACAGTGGACCATAACATTTTAATTTCTGGGTTTTCAGGGCACAGCTCTGGAGTGGTTCAGGTCATATTTGACCCAGAGAACATTTTCTGTTGGCCTAAATGATTTTAGATCATCCTGTGTACCCCTGTCATGTGGGGTGCCCCCAGGGCTCCAGTTGGAGGGTCAGATTAATGCTATGGTAAAATCTAGTTTCTTTCACCTGAGACAGCTCACCAAGTTAAAAGATATTTTGTCGAAAGATCACTTTGATGCAGTGATCCATCCGTTGTTACAACCAGGCTGGATTCCTGTAATTCTTTGTATTTTGGCGTAAATCAGTCCTCACTGTCTCGTCTTCAGCTGGTACAACATGCTGCTGCACGGCTATTGACTGGAACACGTAAGAAGGAACACATCACTCCAGTTTTATCTTCTCTGCACTGGCTTCCTGTTTATTTTAGAGTTGATTTTAAAATTCTTTTATTTGTTTTTAAGTCCTTAAATGGCCTTGCACCACCTTACCTCGCGGAGTTGCTGCATCTACACTCCCCTTCCCGCTCGCTCAGATCTGCTGACCAACTGCTTTTGGTCGTACCGAGGACTAAGCGGAGGCTCAGGGGGGACAGAGCCTTTGCAGCTCCCAGGTTGTGGAACTCGCTGCCTATCCACATTAAACAGGCTTCTTCACTGGCCATTTTTAAATCTTCTCTCAAGACCCACCTTTTTCGCCTTTTTACTTTGACCAAGCTTGAGATGTTTTTATTGTTGCGTATTTATTTCTTATTTTTATTTTCTTATTTTTTTTAGTCTATTTTATCCTGACTCTTGATTAATTGTGTATTTTATTTTTATTTTAATATTTTATTGATGCTCTTATTTTGGGTGTTGCCTTTAACTTTGTGTATACAACTGACTTGGCTTGGCTACATTCAGAGCTCTTTTTAGGATGTTGACTGCCTTTCATTCCATTTTATGTCAAGATGATCTCACACTGCTTCAAAAATCTTGAGATCCAGGCTCTGGGGGAGGCCACGAGGACTGATGGTATTCCTCTGTATATTTTTCTATCCAGGCATGCTTTCACTGCTTGGTAGTGTGTTTGGGTCTTTTCTTTGCTCATAAATGCTTGAATTTTGACAAGATCTCTAACACATTTGGCTGAAACGCACCTCCAAACCATGACAGAGCTTCCATTGTGTTTTACAGATGTCTGTAAATGCTCACTGTTGTACCGCTTTCCTGACCTCCTCCATAAATATTGATGACAAACAAATTTCCAATTTGGATTCATAAAACCCATTGTTAAGTGGCTTTTTGAATAATTCATAGTTCATTTAATAAATAAAAAACATTCCTCTTCAGGTACAAAGACTGGACTGAAAATTATTTCAAATGCGGCCACTGTCCAAAGAACAACGTTGAAAGACTTTCATAAAGCCCGGAGAGCTCCTTAAAAAATTACAGTAGTAAAAGTCTGGCTTCTCGAAGTTTAAACAAATTTATAGCAAATAGTTTTCAGCTTAAGAGAAACAAGTATCAGACATAACCTCCACATCTGCTTTTGGATCTATAGTAAGAGAAAATTTTTGTGTAAAAAAATTTTTTTTTCATTTAATTTTCTTTTAAATTGTATTTATTAGATTACATTGAAATGAATAAATGAAGAAATTTTCCCTGGGAATTGTCAAAATGACTGTAAAGTTTTATCCATCTATTTTACATTTGGTTTCTATATTTTACTAGTTGACAAATATTTAAGTGTGAAAGTTATCAAAACCATTTGAAAGTGGTGAAGAAAGCTTCATCTCCTGGTGACCCTGTAACTGTGAGTCAAAGCTGTGTGTTTATAGTGGAAAGGATATGCAGGAGAAGGGGGGGGGTGCTCCCAGCAGCTGGGAACAGCGTGGCATGGCAGTTATCTGTATTTAGGTATGACTATACATCAGAATTTGTGCTGAGCTTTTGCTGCCAGGTCTCCCTTGAACAAGAGATTTTAATCTCAATGAGACTTGGATGAATAAAGTATGATAATAAAATAATTCCATAATAAAATTGTAATTATTTTAATAGAAATGACTAATGTGACTACTGTATTCATCGCCATAAATACATTTTTAAATATTTGGATATTCTGAGCTGAGTTTATTACACCAAATCTTAGCAAACACATTGATTTTTATATTTAAATTTAATAAATACATTGATAACACATCTTAGAGATGTAAAAATGTTCATTAGATTATCACACAACTGTTACAAAACTAAAAGAATCTCAGTGTACTTTTGGACATATAAAGCTTCTAATCAGGTCAAAGTCTTATCTCAAAGGATAATAATCTATGAGGTGTCATACATGCCAGAAATCATTTTACAAGTTGCAACAGACATATTTTATTCATATTTTATTGCACAGCATCACTAGTACTGTCATACTGCACGCTCCACTGCAGCGAGATTGATACAGGATAAGGACAAAGCTTGATGGATACATTAGGGGGGATTTAGTTCCCCATGCAGAGCTCTTGTGCTTTGCCAGATTACTTTAAAGCACATCAATTCACATCTAAAAATCAGAGTCCCTGTTACTGTGGGCTGCCAGCTGACCCAGCACATCATTTTAGACCATTTTACATCAGTTTCTTTGGAAGAGGAAAAAAAAGAATTCAACAACATATTAACAGAATAACCTAAGTTACTATAGTACATTCATGACAGGTCAAACAGCAAAATCTGGTAGTGTTTTTTTCTCTTTCAGGTTTTACCTGCACTCCAGAAAAATTTACAACCATGGAGGTCCCTGTGGTCAGCTGAGGAAAATTAAATTGCTCTGGAGGATTTGTAATATATGCGCACAAAGTTTCTGCACACACATTCATACATTTTTTTCTATACATAGGCACTTTTATTTAACACACACACACACACACACACACACACACACACGGATACGTTGGGGGCAATCTTGGGGTTCAGTGTCTTGCCAAAAGGGAACTTTGGCACATGGACAGGAAGACCAGGGGATTGATCCACTGACACTACAACCTGAGCTACAGCTACCCCTGATGGAACTGCAATTAAATTAATGTTGGATTTATTGGGCTTTACTGTAAATCTGAGGACATGTTTTTTAAAGATGAACAACACATTCATATTTTTCATTTGTAAGTCTTCAGGAAGATAGCAAAAGTAAAACTGGCATCAAACATCATGATAGCAGTAGATTTGTTAAGTTGGCCCGGTCGCGGGGCAGCAGCCTCAGCAGAGAAGCCTAGACCTACATCTCCCCGGCCACCTCCTCCAGCTTGTCCGGGGTGACCCCAAGATGTTCCCAGGCCAGCCGAGAGATATAATCTGTCCAGCGTGTCCTGGGTCTGCCCCGGGGCCTCTTCCCAGTGGGGACATGCCACAGGAAGCACCTCACTCAAGAGGTGCCCAGGAGGCATCCTAGTCGGATGCCCGAAGCACCTCAACTGGCTCCTCTCGATGTGGAGGAGCAGCAGCTCTACTCTGAGCCCCTCCTGAATGGCTTCACTCCTCACCCTATCTCTAAGGGAGAGGCCAGCCACCCTTCAGAGGAAGCTCATTTCTGCTGCTTGTATCTCGCAATCTTGTTTTTTTCAGTCACTACCCAAAGCTCATGACCATAGGTGATGGTAGGAATGTAGATCAACCAGCAAATCAAAGGCTTCACTTTTACACTCAGCTCCCTCTTTACCACAAAAGACTGGTGCAGCTTCCACATCACTGCAGATGCAGCACCAATCAGTCTGACAATCTCCCGCCTCCTTCTCACATCACTCATGAACAAGACCCCAAGATACTTTAGACTCCTCCCCCTCGGGCAGCAACTCTTCCCTGAGCCGCAGTGGGCACTCCACCCTTTTCCAGCAGACCATTCTGAGGTCTGAGGACCATGGCCTCAGACTTAGAGGTGCTGAGTCTTATGCCAGCTGCTTCACTGGACTAGATGGACAAAGTCCCACGCACACTTGAATATCCTCAAGAGGATGAAGAGCTGGTCCAGCGTTCCAGGATGAAAACCCCATTGTACCTCTTGAATCCAAAGTTCGACTAATGGCCAAACCCTCCTTTCCAGCACCCTGGTATAGACCTTACCGGGGAGGCTGAGGACTGTGATCCCCAATAGTTGGATCACACCCTCCTGTTTCCCTTCTTAAGAACGGGGACCACCATTCCGGTGGCATTGCCCCAGATCTCCACATGATGTTGCAGAGGTGTGTCAACCATAACAACCTTACAACATCCATAGCCTTCAGGAACTCAGGGTGAATCTTGTCCACCCCAGGGCCCCTGCCACCAAGAAGTTGTTTAACCACCTCAGTGACCTCACCCCCAGTGATGGGCGAGTCATCCCCCTCATCCCCAGACTCTGCTTCCACTACAGAAGGCGTGTCAGTGGGATTAAGGAGGTCCTCGAAGTATTCCTTCCACTGCCTGACTATAGCCTCAATTGAAGCCAGCAGTGCCCCACGCACATTATAGGCCGTGTAAGTAGAGCACTGCTTTCCCCACCTCAGTCGCCCAATGGTTTGCCAGAATAGCTTTGAGGCTGTCCGAAAGTCTTTTTCCAAAGCCTCATGGAAGTGAGTTCTTGCAAGTTTTTGCTTCGGCCACTGCCTGAGCCACATTCCACCTGGCCTGCCGATACCCGTCAGCTGTCTCTGGAGGCCCAATCCTCCCAATTACACCCCTCCAGGTCTCACTGTCCTTGGCCACATATGTGCATATGTGCAAACAACAGACCCGTTCCCCGGCCCGAAGGTGCAGGGAAGCAACACTTTCGTCTACCAGTGAAAACTCCTACGTAGGGGCAGCAACCCAAAGGGATACAAGAATACCCACCCCAGCTCACCGCCTCTCACCGAGGGCAACTCCAGACTGGAACAGAGTCCAGCCCCTCTCCAGGAGACTGGTTATTTCAGTTTTTCTTTTTTAATAAATTTGCTAAACTTTCTACGTTTATGTTTTTTTCTGTCAAGAGGGGGTGCTGAGTGTACATTAATTAGAAATAAAATGAACTTTTTTGATTTTAGCAAATGGCTGCAATGAAACAAAGAGTGAAAAATTTAAAGGAGTCTGAATACTTTCCATACCCACTGTATATGAGTACATGAAAACTAAATGAGCACCACTAACACCAAAAGCAAGAGGACAGCAAGTCTTTCTGGTTGGATAGTAGGTAACAGGGTGCAGACCTCTACCAGTGGAGGGAGGTGGATAGCATGCAAGTGCTGTGAAGGCTACAACATCTAAACCCACTGAGTGGCAGGCTGCCTTACAGACCACCCTGAAATGAGAAGTTGGCTTTAATATTATAAAACTTTAACTTTTCTTGAAGGCAAAGAAACATAATGGACTAGTTCGTATATAGCACATTTCTATTATAGCTGAGCACTCAAAGCACTTTATCCATTCACACAAGCACTGTTTTCTATTTTAAAGTGCTTCGTATCTCACATTCACACTCCAACATGAACAAATACTTCATGTTTAGTCACATAATACAGCTCTCATGCATTGGAGAGCAACTTGGGGTTCAGTATCTTGCCAAAGGATACTTTGGCACACAGACTGAGTAACCAGGAATCAAACCACCAATCTTCTGATTAGTAGATGTCCTGCTCTACCTCCAGAGCCACAGCCACATACTTGCCTTGAAGTCATTTCTAAAGTATAGCCACTTAAAGTGGCTTAAAAAAATAGGAAAAATCTTTTTGAAGTAAAAATCCAAGAAATTTAAATTCAAATGACTTTAAAAGAAGTTAGATTTCACAGGCTAGCGGGAACCCTGGTTACTAAAGACAAAACGAAAGGCAGAAACCCACAAACAAAGGGTGGGCTGTGGCCAGGAGATAAAGCATCTATTAATCAGAAGAGAAGGTGCTTAGGCATAGATAAAAAGTGTGTGATTGGGTGAATGGGACTTGTAGTGAAAAGTGCTTTGGGTGTTCAGTTACAGTCCAAAAGTGTTAAGTACCACTCAATTTACCAAACAAGCAGCAACTGATGGTGAGTGGCAGAGTATTCCAGAGGAATAAATGCAGCCTTTGGTGATATCTATGGGTTCTATACGTCAGGCAGTGATTGACTGCAAACAGTTTTCATCCAAGTATAAAAAACAATCCCTATAAATGTTTAAATTATGTTAGCTTGCCCAATTATTTCTGGAAATGGTTTTGAGTATAAAAATGGTTGTAGTTGCTAAACAGTTAATGTGGTAGCTTTGTCCATCCCATTGAGTTAAAGCAAAAGTCTGCACTTCATTGTGATTGTTTCACTGTGGTGGTGTACAGATAATCTTGGTATATTAAAGAGGGAATATGGAGTATTTTGAATGATTAGTCATATCATGCTCATGTGAGAATTGTAGATGCATTTTTAGGTACCACATTTCATAAAATGTACTCAGCATGACAATCCCAGTAACTGTACCAGTGATGAATATGAAGATAAGCTGGCACTATAATGAAACCTCCAAAGGTACTGAGCTAAGACACTCATGGGTGCACCAGTGTCTCTTCTTCTGTCTCTCTCTCACCTAACTAATGACTAATTATCCTCAGGAAGCCTCATCAGGAATGAGTGGTTGGAGAGGATGGGCGATGGAGCATTCAGACATAGATGCCACTTTTCATGGCATGTTAGCCATCCAGAGAGGCAGCACTAGCAAGGCAGGTGTGAAGAGCCACTGGATAGTAAGATTACAGTGTGGTGCACCCCACCCCTCCTCTTCCCTCCTTCCTTCCCCACTATTCTCCATGTTGGTTGTCTTGCATCACTTGTGTGATAAATGGTACACATCTGTTGCTTCTGAGTATGAATCAAGGGCTGTTTGAGCACTGATGCAAGGCTCAAATTTATTTCCCCAGCTGAGGTGCAGTGTACAAATAGTTGGGTCTGATTGTTTAGAGAAAATAATTACAAATTACAAAGTAGGCCCAGTTACCCTTTGTCTGTTACTTCCTGATTCTTTGTTTAACCTTCAAATCGATACTATAGTGCCAGATGTATTCACTTGTCTGCCTTCGCACACACATGAAGCTGAGAAACATCCCTTTCTGGGCCCTTTGCAGCTATAACAGCTTCAGCTCTTCTGGCAAGTCTTTCCACAGGTTTAGGAGTGTTTATGGGAATTTCTGACCATTCTTCCAGAAGCACATCTGTGAGGTCAGACACTGATGTTGGAGAGAAGGCCTGGCTCACAGTCTCTGCTCTAATCCATCCCAAAGGTCTTCTATTGGGTTGAGGTCAGATTTTGAAAGCAGAGGGGTGTGCTGGGAGATACATTACAGCAATAATTATTTAAACAAAATTAGGCAGGTGCATAGGTTTGGGCACCTTTGTCATTTTATTGATTTCAGTACCTTTAGCACTAATTATTGTTTCCACTGTGAGGAACAGAGAGAGGAAATGGAAGAGCACAGGCACAGTTCTAGTTAAGGCCCGAAGTGGCCAAGAAAACTCTCAGCTAGGCAGAGGGGAAGGATGGTGAGAACAGTTACAGTCAGCCCACAGAGCAGCTCCAAAGACCTCCAACATGATCTTGCTGCAGATGGTGTCTCTGTGCATCGTTTAACTATTCAGTGCACTTTGCACAAGGAGAGGCTGTATGGGAGAGTAATGCAGAAGAAGCCTTTTCTGCACACACACACCACAAACAGAGTCGCTGAGGTCTGCTAAAGCACATTTGGACAAGCAGCTTCATTTTGGAATAAGGTGCTGTGGACTGATGAAACTAAAGCTGAGTTATTTGGACATAACAAGGGGCGGTATGCATGGAGGAAAAAGAACACAGCATTCCAAGACAAACACTTGGTACCCACAGGAACATTTGGTGGTGGTCCCATCATGCTGTGGGGCTGTGTGGCCAGTGTAGGTACTGGGAATCTTGTTAAAGTTGAGGGTCGCATGGATTCCAGTCAATATCAGCAGATTCTTGAGAACAATGTTCAAGAATCAGAGACAAAGTTGAAGTTGCACCGGGGCTGGATACTTCAACAAGACAACGACCCTAAACACTGCTCAACATCTACTAAGGCATTCATGCAGAGGAACAAGGACAACGTTCTGGAACGGCCATCTCAGCCCCCAGACCTGAAGATTATTGAAAATCAAACCATCAAACCTGACTGAACTGGAGATGTTTTGGAAAGAAGAATGGACCAAAATACCTTCAACCAGAATCCAGACTCTCATTGGAAGCTATAGGAAGCGTTTAGAGGCTGTTATATCTGCAAAAGGAGGATCTAGTAAATATTGATGTCATTTTTCTGTTGGGGTGTCCAAACTTATGCACCTGCCTAATTTTGTTTAAATATTTATTGCACACTTTCTGTAAATCCTTTAAGCTTCATTTCACTTCTCAAATATCACTGTGTTCGTCTTCTGTGATAGATTTAACTGAAACTGCTGATCTGAACAACTAATGATTTATATTCACTCATACTGTAATATGTGTGTGTATGACATTTCTAAAAGCTGGTATACTGGAAACAATTGATGAATGAAGAACTCAATAATGAGTGTGAGCGTGCTTGTTAAACAGTGACCTTGTGTAGTCAGTCTATGAGGACCTGTAGTTAATGGACTTCTCTTTTTTTGTTGTTCCATGCTTATACACATTACAGTTGACTTTTTGTTACATTAGCAAGGCTAGATCTGTTTGGTGCTTGTGGTAGCCTGGTGGAATAAAATGGTGTGAGTTTTTAGCATGAGCTTAAATAAATGTGTCCATTTCCCTGATTTCTGACTGCAGTTGTCTATGATGCTGATCAAAAGCTATAATTAAGCTATTGATATTACTGATTATTGCTTTGTTATTTTTGTGCTTACAGTGTGTGTGTGTGTGTGTGTGTGTGTGTGTGTGTGTGTGTGTGTGTGTGTAGAGAGAGAGAGATGTGAGATGCTGTGTTTGCTCCAGTACAACACGGTGATAGGGGCTGAAAAAATATCTGCCCTGGGGCCTGTCACAAAGTTGTTACACCTGTAAAGCTATAGATTTAAAGGACACATGATTCAATTCTGTTTGACTTATATAATGCCAGCTTGCAACAACAGTCATTTCAGGATTCTTTAATGAAGTAATGAAGTACATCAAAAAGTACAGTATTAAAGAAAGAAGTCTTAAGATCAGACAATGGGAAAGAAGAACTTCCTTTTAAAAGAAAAAGACCTCTCTCAGACTCCTCCATGAATCACCACCTTATCATAGTTGTTCTTGTATCATAGTTCTTGTGTCCCAATGATCCCAGGAGCTATGTTGTCTGGGGGCTTGTCCCCGTGGTAGGGTCTCTTATGGCAAATTGGTCCTGGGTGAGGGGCCAGACAAAGTACGATTCCAATGACCTCTATGATGAAGCCAACAGGACTGCATCATGTGCTAAAAGCAGAGATGGATGTTTGCAGGGGCATGTCAACTAAGACAGCCCTACAACATCCAGAGACTTCAGCAACTGAGGGCAAATCTCATCCACCCCAGGGCCCTGCCACCAAGGACTTGTTTAACCACCTCAGTGACCTCACCCCCAGTGATGGGAAAGTCATCCCCCTCATCCCCAGACTCTGCTTCCACTACAGAAGGCATGTCAGTGGGATTAGCCTCAGTTGAAGTAAGCAGCACTCCACGCACACTATAAACCATGTGAGCAGAGCACCACTTCCCCCTCCTGAGTTGCCTGATGGTTATCCAGAATTGCTTTGATGCCCTCTGAAAGTCTTTTTCCATGGCCTCACCAAACTCCTCCCACACCTGAGTTTTTGTTTCGGCCACCACCTGTGCCGTGTTCCACTTGGCCTGCTGGTACTCGTCAGCTGCCTCCGGAGTCCCACAGGCTAACCAAGCCCAATAGGACCACCATCTGTTTCAAGGTTTACCACCACGACAGGCACCAACCACCCTGCAGCCACAACTCTCAGCAGCAGCCTCAACAATGGAGGTGCGGAACATGGTCCATTCAGACTCAGTGTCCTCAGCCTCCCTTGGAGTGCAGTTGAAGTCCTGCCAGAGGTGGGAGGCCTCTGCCAGTTATTCCCAGCGCACCCTGACAATATGTCAAGCATCCTCCAGTGTCCAGCGTCGTCTTCCACCACCTCATCCAACTCACCACCAGGTGGTGATCAGTTGACAGTTCAGCTCCTCTCTTCACCCGAGTGTCTAGAACATACAGCTGCAGATCTGATGATATGATTCCAAAATCAATCATCAACCTGCGACTTAGGGTGTCCCGGTGCCATGCGTACTTATGGACATCCTTATGTTCAAACATAATGGACAAACTGTGGTTTGCACAGAACTCCAATAGCAAAACATCATTGAGGTTCAGATTGGGCAGGCTGTTCCTCCCAATCACACCCCTCCAGGTCTCACTGTCACTGCCCATGTGAGCGCTGAAGTCTCCCAGCAGGATGATGGAGTTACAGGATGAAGCACAATCGAGCACCTTGCCCAGTGATTCCAAAAAGGGTGAGTACTCTGAACTGTCATTTGGCACATAAGCGCAAACAACAGTCAGCACCTGTTCCCGGCCCAACGGTGGAGGGAAGCAACCCTCTCATCTACGGAGTCCCAAACATGCACACAACATTTGCAGCCAAGGCTTCAGTCATATCAGCGGTAACTCCAGTTGCACACGCATCTCTTAGACAAGGAAAATGAGCAGGATCACCACTTGACTGATGTGTCTCCCACTAAGTCAGCTTCAACTTGAACATGCTTATGCTGTCATAACACTGTGTGACAGTATTTTCAAATTATTCAAGTGCTCTGTAATAGCCACCATAAATGCAAGATCCTCCAGCCATTCTGCGGATTTAAATTCCAACACCAGTTTGCACTTTTTCTCCTTGAACTGTGCTATTTCCTTTCATGGATCAAAGAAACGCTTCAGCATGGCATCTCCATCTGGTGCAAAATACAGTGATACAGTGAAATATCCAAAAACCATGTCCTCCATTTGTGGCCTGTACTTTACCTCTGAATTTTGTCACAACACCTGCTTTTTTTCCCCAATGATTGATTGCACCCCATCTGTAGCCAGGCTGACAGTGTGGGCACAGTCCACTCCAACAAGAGAGCTGAAAATGTCCTCTGCTGTTGTGGTGTCCATCATAGGCACCAACTCAAGGAACGGTCAAAGTCTCATCAACACCACGAACGAATATGGCTAGCTGAGCAACATCTGTAATGTCCGTGCTCTCATCAGTTGTGACTGAAAATGCAACAAATGACTTGATTTTGTGCTTTATTTGGCTGTCCAAATCTGCAGAAACATCTGAAATCCTATCTGCCACAGTGCTTCTCATCAGACTAATGTTAGAAAAAACCTGTTGCCACATGTTGTATAAGCGCTGTGAGTGCTCAGTCAGAGTAGAAAAGCGCTATATAAGAACTAGTCCATTTCAGGGCACACGATTTCTGCCACCTTCAGCGTGCATGTTTTCACAAACTCACCCTCACAGTATGGCCCTGATGCTGATGCTATTTCCCAGCAATAAGGTAGGTAGCGTTCACTGCTGTGTCACTAATGTCTCGTCTATGGGTTAAAACAGACTGCTGGTTTCTCAGACCCGCCAACAACTAATTTCTCTTCATTTATCTTCTCTCTTCTCAGTTATCCTTGCAAGCTGTTGTATTTTTCACCATGATGAGTCTCATCAAATATTGTATTCTTTGAGCACTGAAACTTGCTATGAACATGCCAAGCTTCCCATTAACCTCAGAATAAATAGGAAAGGCTCCATTATCCTTAGAAAACTACAATCTGAGCCCACTTTTCTTTTTCATCATGAAAGCCCCCCCCCCCCCGGTGTGAAGCCTAGTGGACAAATAAAAAAAAAAGCAGTTACCTTTATTGAACTTTTGAAGTTAATGTTTTTCCTGTAATTTTTACACTTTCCAAAGTCATCCCTCGGGCCGCTTTTAGCTCATGGGCTGTAAATTTGACACCCCCACACTATAGCATAGTGGTTTATACATTTGCCTAACAAGCAAAAGGTTCATGGTTCAATCTTGGAAGGAGGTACCACTGGCCCTTAGGGGTTACTTCAAGAAGAGCAACAACATGGCAGCAGCATTTAAGCTTACAGGGCTGATATCATTGTGGCTATGTCTGTCCTTCATACATAATTACTATAATTTTAGTTTAATGAACATATCAGGGCCCATTTAATTGTAAAGATTCCCATTAAATGTCTTTGCTCATTTTCTCTATTTAAATTCATTCAAAGCAAATGTCAAAGATGAAATAATAAAATATTTGCTTTTGTATTAGTCCTCTTTTAGTTACCTGTGCTTTATGTTATAATCATTGTTAAATGAAGAGCAGTCCTGGTTCTCTTTACCTCATATATGATAAATTGTTCAGCTTCACCTCTCTGTACGATGGTACATTTTGCTTCTAAAACCATGTTTCCTTTTTTTTAGTTCATCACACTTTTATTTCTGTGGCTGAAAGTTCACAATCGTCCCTACCTGCCCGGTGGAAAACAGAAGAGAAAATCATGCACTGAACAGAAAATTGCAGTAGGTAAGAGAAGACATTATTTTTCCTCCTGGGGCTTCCCAAGACAGAGAGGTGATTCTTCATCCCTTATCTGAATAACATCTGTGTAGGTCACCAAGGCAGGGTAATGTCTTCCTGGTGCCCTCCTAATGACAGGCTTTCCACTCCTCCTCCTTAAAGGTCATGACTAATTCCCTCCATCAGCTACCTTGACACTGTGCAGGCAGAAGGAGGCCATAAAGCAGCAGAATATGAAAATCCAAAACTTTATGAGGAAGAGGTATGGGGTGTACTCTGGTTTTAAATGCAGCAACCAAAAAACTGACACATCTAATTAAAGAAGGAGTCTCTTCAAAAGGTCAGGATTAACAGGTTACAAGCAGGTGGAGTATGATGTGCAATATTTAATCTCATGCCAGGCAAACTGGCAAATAATCTCCTTGTTTTAGCGTCCATGAGCAAGGCACCGATTGCATCAGTTCAAAGGCTGACACTGACCTTTTTATGGGAGGAAGTTTTATCCTTACACTATATGTATTAAAGTTTTTCTCAGGTGCTTTGGCACATGTCTCACTGTTTTTTCCCCCAATAGAAAATGCACATTCTGCTTTGTAAGAGAAGGAGCATTTAGATTTTTACTGTGAGGGGAGAATATGTTCTTCAGTGGCTGAAGCTCAGGAGGTCACTTATCAGAAGGTTGTCGGTTTGATTCCTGACTGCTCCGGGCTGCATGCCAAAGTATCCTTGGGCAAGATACTGAACCCCAAGTTGCTCTCTGACACAAGCGTTGGCGTGTGAATGTTAGATAATAAGCACTTACCTTAGTTACACATGGAAGTGCTTGTATGAATGGGTGAACGTGAACGTGTTGTATCAGCGCTTTGAGGGCTCAGTTAGAGTAGGAAAGCAACCTATAAGAACTAGTCCATTTACCATTTACCATTCCAGTGATCACAAAAACTGCAACTACCATAACAGGAAAAAAAGTTTAGTTTACTGCTCAGAACAAAACAATGGAAACCATCAGAAAACATGTTATAGAGAAAAAATAGAAAGAATAGAAAAAAATTTACAACAACAAAGCAGTGCTGTGAATAACATCTCACACACATACAGTACACACACACTTTAGCTTCATATATCAAATACTTTTCACGATATTTATCTTGAAAAATGGTCTGTCTATCCATTTTTTTCATACATAGAAATCTGAGGCAATGTTTGAACATTAATATCTCAAAGAATGGTCTTCACTGATCTGGATTAACATTAAAATTAATCAGGAGCTGTCATTTGGGAGATATACATTTAAAAAAATGTATATGTATGTATATGTATGAGTATTGGCTAATTAAAAGTCCAGCATTCCTGCAAAGTCCTAATAAAAACTGCACATTGCAAAACTAGTGACAATTTCTGACTGTTATTTAGTTGTTTTTTACTGTACCATATAGAATACTTTAAAATAAAATTCTTCGTAAAAAAATTAAAGAAAGTGCTCTTTTATTTTCACTTTCATGCTAAACTGAACAAATATGACAAGTTGGACCACAAAAACAAAAGTATCAATAGATAGCCTAATCATAATCAAACAAAATTCTGGACTTTCCATATGGTACTTATTATAATTAAGATAGTAATTTAGCTAAATTTGAGACCTGAGTTGTTCCATCCCAAATTATGATGGAACCATCTCCAATTTGCTTTAAAAAGTTATGGCTCAATGTTTGGACAGATTTAATGATCACTGTGAAATTTTATCTTTACATATCAAATAATTTTCAAGATACTTCAGAAAAAATTAAAACAAAGATCAGTAAACCCACTTTCAGGCAATTTTTTCAGTATATTAAATATGTTAAATATATGCATGTTTTCATTTTTAAGACCAGTATACTTACCATTTCAAGACCTACTACTGCAGAGGAGTCTGATAATGCAGGTTAAGTTTAAAATATACTAGAATGAAAGGAGCACTTTTTATTCAGAGTTCAGCCTCGGTCAGTAACCCTCTGATATTGATGAGGTCAGTAAGTATCAGAGGGGGTGTTCATCAGCTTCGGCTGCTTTGGTGTTCATCAAATTACCAACAGGTGCACTAGAGGCAACCCCCAAACAGGACTCTCACATTTTTCCCTCCTCATCTTTTCTGACTGGTTTTCACTAGCTCTGCATTTGGCTAGGGTCAGGGTCACTGCTGGGAGCATGAGGTCATACCTGGACCCTGCAGAGGCTGCACAGGTAGTCCAGCTCCTCCAGGATGGCACATCAATACGTGCCATTGCCAGAAGGTTTACTGTGTCTCCCAGCACAGTCTCAGAGCCTGGTATTTCTACACATTCAATTAAATTTTATTTATATAGCACCAAATCACAGCAAACAGTCGCCTCAAGGCGCTTTGTATTGTGGGTAAAGACCCTACAATAACACAGAGAAAACCCAACAGTCAAAACGACCCCCTGTGAGCAAGCACTTGGTGACAGTGGGAAGGAAAAACTCCCTTTTAACAGGAAGAAACCTCCAGCAGAACCAGGCTCAGGGAGGGGCAGTCATCTGCTGTGACCGGTTGGGGCTGAGGGGAGAGAGACAGGGCAAAAGACATGCTGTGGAAGAGAGACAGAGATTAATAATAACTAATGATTAAATGTGGAGTGGGGTATGAAGAGAGTGAGAAGAGGTGAATGAAGAGGTGAATGAAGAGGTGAATGAAGAGGTGAATGGCCTCAGCAACTTGGCAACTTATCTTTTACTAAAATTGTCACAGATTTTGTTTTTGTTTTTTTAATTCCAACTGTGTGCATTCATGTAAATGTCGTGTAAATGTCAGGATCTGATGATAAATACAATTAAAACATCCCTCTGGACTCCTGGGCTCTTTCTGAGCTGTCACATGAGTCCAGAGATCACTCACATAGTCACACATTGTCCCCAGCAATTCCTAACAAAAAATTAGCCCTTATATCATATATTATAATACTGTATACACTGATTATCTTTTATCTGCTTCTCATTGAACTGAATATCCATGCTGTTTTTGGAACCTAATGCCTAAAAGCTGCACTTAGACAATATTATTTTACTTGTTTCCACCCTGGGTCTGTTCATTTTAGATCCACTAATATGTACTCTTGCTGGATAGCATTCGCCATTATTGAAATGAAGTGGGTGCATCTTTGAATGTACAGTTGTGGTCAGAAGTTTACAGCCACTCATGGGCATGAATGTTGTGTTAATTTGTAGATTTTAATGATTTCTTTGAAGTGTTCACAAATTCATACGGTTTGGTAATGAAAAACACCCATGTAACCAGGAAGTTATTGCAGTGCAAGTTCAGATTAATTATTCGGTTAAGCGCTTCTGCAGCAATCATGATAGAAGCGATGGTATCAGAAACATTCATTCAGCAATTACAAGGTCCAAAATGACAGGCTCATTAAAAAAAAACAGGAATCCTGGAAACAGCAGGGGTGAAACGCACCAAAGCCTTGCTTAACCACATTCACGTGATGTGTGCGTTTTGAACTACATTTCGGAGTTGTGTTTTGAAATATATTCGCTTTAGAAGCTCGGCACAGTGTTGAAACATCTGTATCGAGCATCCCATCCCTAGTTTATCTCATGAGTTAGTGTCCTCTGGTTTTTGGCTCCTGAATTCCTGAGCTGTTTGTGAGACGTTGCCTAAACATAAAGTATTTAGTCAAGTCCTGCTCCAGAGTCTGCATTTTGGGTCCAATCCTGCCTGCCACACAGGCACACATGACAACCAGTGATAGTTGTATGGAGTAGCTAAAGTAAATGATTGTCTGTTAAAGGGTTTGCCTTTCTTGAAAAAATTTAACAGAAAAACTGACAAAATGAAGAATAGACTATCACCTCACACAGCACCACACACCTATCAGCGCTGCCCCGAAGCATTTTTTTCTGTCCACAAGTGAAGATGAGTATCTCAAGGCAGTTTGGTTCTGGCCTGACAAGGCATACACCTGGCCCTGTTATCAGGCTGGCTGAGTAGCTATGAAAGGACGGCACACTGGACAGTCACAGCGGGGCTCTTCATCCTCCTGTTTCCGTCCAGACAGCAACAGACGCCTGCTACTGTCTGCAGGCGGCCAATACCACATCCTCAGTTTCCCATAAATCACCGTGCAAATATCGGTTGTGTCAGGAGGTAGATCCTATCAGCCAACCGACTTCTGTACAGGTGATGACATGATGCTAAGTACACATGATGACCCCAGTATTTGACTGTGGTTCACAATTAGACACACCCATTCAACAAGGGACAGGGAGTGATGGAATAATAGCCATGACTGTCATAATTTATTGCATTATTTGGACACCCTCACCCATTCATTTGACTGGTACCGTATATAAAAAATGGCTGTCCAGTTAGCTGGACTGGTAGGTTAATCCTCTGATCTTGTCCTATCTGCATCATGAAGTATTTATTTTTTTAAAGGCTCTCTTCTCCTGTTGATTCATTACAGCTTCCCATGTTCATGTAACAGTGTGCCACTTCTCTGATACACCACAGTTTGGCTTACTATGACACTCTTATCACTCTGTCAGGACAGGGCCAGGCAGAGGCAGGCAGGGTGTGACATCAGCCTCAGGCTGATTTCATTCTCTCCTTCTTGAGGTTAAGCAGATACTTTCAATTGAATGTTGTCACTCATTAAAAAAAAGAAGCGCAACAGGAAAAAAACAGTGAAGAGATCGATGTCAGATAGATGACACGATTCAATATAAGGCCTGTTATTTAAGCCATTTTGAACCAGTGAATTCCTATAGCCACTGAAGCCAGTATTAGATGGATTGAAGAAAAGTCTACATGGTGGGAATGTCAGCACAGATAAAGGTCACAATTGATCCAACTTTCTATTTATTTATTTGTCTGTTGATTGATTGATCAATCTATTTATCTAAACATTTATTAAAAGCTGACTGTGTTGCAGCACAATGGTCAATAAAACTTGACTGATGCCTACTGATGACATTGATTGTATATTTCTTGATAACTTTATGGTAGTCACTAGTTATTATTAGGCTCGAGCCTCTCAAAGGAATCGCCGAGGAGCCTAATGGAGTCACTGGCCTTTTAACGAAAAAATGGTCAATGGCACTACCATGGACCCCTTGACAGTGTTGGTTGGGTGGAACGCTTCTCGAAGACTTATATATGAGGGTGACTGGAAAAGCATACAATTTTTCTTTTGAGAATGGTGACTCAAATTCAGAACAATCCCACAATATCTCCAAACATGAACTCTGGTAACATTAGCCTACTTCTTAAACCAGGCAAAGACCCCACACTCCCATCCAGCTATCGCCCAATCTCTCCTATTAATGTAGACCTTAAAATAATTTGCAAAGTCCTTGGCAGAAGATTAGAAAAAAATCGCTCCATCTATTATACATCCAGACCAAACAGGTTTTATCAAGGATCGACACTCAGCTAATAATACATGCAGACTAATCAATGTAATAGATTACTGTTCTATTAACAAATTAGAGACCACAGTTGTCTCCTTAGATGCAGAGAAAGCATTTAACTGGGTAAATTGGAAATTTTTGTTAGCAGTTCTACATAAATTTAGATTTGGTTCATCCTTCATAAACTGGATCAGAACACTATGCAGCTCCCCAAATGCATGCGTTAGGACAAATGATCGTATTTTCCAAAGCTTCAGTCTGCAGAGGGGCACCAGGCAGGGCTGCCCGCTTTCTCCTTCACTTTTTGTCATTTTCATTGAGCCACTAGCAGCAATAATCTGACAAAATATAGATATTATAGGAATTCAAACAGAAAATGCAGAACATAAGATAAGCCTTTATGCTGATGATGTATTACGTGTCCTTGGGAACTCACAAACCTCTCTTCTGAAGACAATCACACTTACAGATAAGTTCTCATCTATATCAGATTACTCCATTAACTGAAGTAAATCAACAGCTTTGCCTCTTATTTGTAACTTTCAGAACACCACCACCACCTCACTACCGTTGGGCAACATTAGATATTTAGGTATTAATTTTTCTGCCAGGCTGTCAGACCTGGTATGGTTGAATCATATTCCTCTACTAAAAACAATAGTGGGTGATCTCACACGTTGGAACTCTCTACCTATATCTCTAATGGGGAGAGTTGCCACAATAAAAATGATGATTCTGCCTAAAATCAATTATCTGTTTTCACTGATACCGAACAAACCTTTGGTTGCTTGGTTTAAGTCACTACACTAAAATATTTCAAAATTTTTATGGAAAAATAAAACATCAAAAATAAGTTTAAAGACTTTACAAAAGCTAAAATGCAATGGTCTAGAAATTCCAAACTTTTATCATTACTTCTTAGCCAATAGATTGCAGTATGTTTCAAAATAGATGAAATCAAACTCTTTAAACAGCTCATGGCTGGATCTAGAACAAACACTCTGTGGAAAAGTGAAAGTCTCTGACTTACCTTTCATTAGCTCCAGTATTAAACATCATAACTGCTTTAAAAACCTTAACATAAACACCTCTCTGACAGCCTGGTGGGAATTTTTAACTAAGTCTTCACTTATCCCATGTAAACTGACACCCATGTGGAAGAATCCAGTTATATGACAGAAAAAGAAAGTACTAAATTTTTTTAGCATGGCAAGAGAAAGGAATAAAGAATCTGGAACATGTTATTCAGGATGGGACCTTTATTTAATTTGAAGAACTTATTTCAAAATATGAAATTACCAATAGCAAATTTCTTGAATATCAGCAATTGAGGTCCATCATACAGGCAAGATTTAATTTAAATAATCTGAAACTAGAATTGTCTGTATGGGTAACTGAATTTCTAAATCTTTATACCTCTAAATTATTATCAAAAATATATAAGTTATTAGTAAAAATTAATGACTCAATTTTCCTCAAAACTGCAAAATGGGAGTGAGATCTTTCCATCAACCCAGATGAAAACTTCTGGACACAGATATGTTTAAACACCTTTAAAGTGACTAAAAGTCCAAATTATACAATACAAAACTCTCCATAGAATACACTATACAGGACACAGGATGTTCCAAATGGGCCTCAGAGACACAAATATATGCACCCACTGTTCAGGCAATCATGCTGAGAACTATATGCATGGTATGTGGTCTTGTACGCCTGTTCAGAGGCTCTGGCAGAGGATATGTGAAGACTTATCCACATGGTTTAATTGCGTTATCCCAGCATCACTGTGCATTTTAGGTGATGTAAGTGAATTAAACATGGAAACAAATATATCACACACAGTTCTTACTGCCTTTCCCTCCTGCTCTCTGATGGGGACGATCGCATTCTATCTTTCTCCTGCTTTCCTGCCCTCCTCCATATTTCCTGCTTGCTGCTTGCTGTAAGAGCACCTCTTACACACTGATCGAATAAGAATAAGTTTAAGAACCAAGATGGATCTGGCAAACTGGGCCCTCAACACCATTGATCGAATTTTCTCCACTATGAGATCCTGAAAGGGGGAGCCCTCAGTGGAACAGACCCCATTGGATACGTCTTCATAAACCTGGAAGACGTTTACATATTCGGCTACTTGGTAATGGGATCGCTTCTGTTTGGGCTTGGAGGATACCTGATTTACCGGGAAATTAAGAAAATCTGGGAGGCAATTTGACATTTGCCGAGGCTGCACAACCAGATGGATGGGCTGTGCAGAGCCGTACAGACTCAGACTCAGAGCCTGTTGGACCTGAGCCGCAAGCTGGATGCGTAGTCCAGCTGAGAACGTGTTCGCAGGCGAAAAGGGATCAGATCTGGAGATAAAGTTCGGTTCCTGCGCAGCAACGACGGTAACTAAATGAATTTGGATTATTGGATTTTTACTGAATGGCTCTTGCCCTTTGACTGTGGGGGCTCAATCTGGGATCTCCCTCTTTCCTTCTCTAAGGTGTGTGCGTGGTTGCCACCAGGATGTGTGGCCTTGGGTCTTCTGAGCTCCTGGTGGGCCGTGAATGGCCCGGTAACCCTGGGTCTTTCCCTGTTTGCCTCTGGATCCTGAGGGGCGTGGTTGCGGCTTCTTGCCCTCATTATTGAGTACGTTCCATGACAGAGGCACACAGACATATTACTTCAAACCACAGCAAGATTGTGTATATGTGTGTATATGTATATGCATGTATGTGTGAATATGTGTATGTATGTTTATACCTCTCTCCTATTATTTTTTCTGATTTCGATCCTTCTTTTTCTTGCTCTCTTCTTATACACCTTCCTTCTTGCTTGTCAGACCTGGCATGAATAAATAAAATACAAATAAAACTAAAAACCCTTTAGAGCTGTTCTTGTAAAAGCAAATATGTTTGGTGCAACAGTGCATTCGGATCATCATTCTGATTGCAAAAACTGCCAGACATGACAGGCTAAAAAAAAAAAGAAAAAAAAGAAAAGTGAATAATTGAAATCGTTAGCAGTATATGTTACCTTGCGCAATGAAATAGGGTCAATGACAAGTGCATCACAACAACATAAAGTTAGTCCTGCACCGACCAAATCTGGTACACACAGAGATCATGTGAAGAAAAACTTGAAAAATATATTATAGCAACTCCACATCACAAACAGGAAGTCAGCCATCTGGGATTGAAATTTCTAAAGTGCCAAGTCTGCATTTTTGCACACCTCGTATTTGAACAAAGTTGCCCAAGGGCTTTCAACCACTGACAGAACAATCAGTCAGCATCATCAAGTGGGGCATCAAAAGTTATCCAAGTTTTTATAGAACATTAAATGGTGTTGTTGTAGAAATGCTAAGAATTTTGCCTGTTTCTGTCTTGCCGCAAAATTGTTTGAGCAATTATTCACAAATACTTTCGCCTGATTTTCCTCAAATTTGAATCACTTATGTAGTTACCAAGCCCAAATCCATAACTGGACAAAATGGCAATAGGTGTAATAGCACCCCCTACACAAAGTAATAGACAAAAAATGTAATTTTACAAAAATGCATGAAATTTGGTACAAACATTCAGTACGTCATCCTGATCAAAAATTGACATTTATGTAATAGACCTTTAGCTGTTTAATTTTTCAGAAATGCACAAAATTTTGCAGCAGCAGTCAGTAGCTCACCCTGATCAAAAAAGTCAATCACACCCCATCATATTTTGCACACTGTTGCTGTGGTGATGAACAAAATTCCCCATTTTATTCCAATAGGTAGCAATACATCCATTACAGCATTTGACAAATTGCGGCTCTCTCGAGGTCTAAAACTGGAAACTTTAGACACCATGGGTTTAAACTCGACACCAGCACAAGGCGGCAGCCAGTGAGGGCCTATTATCACTGCTTGTGGCTATATTTACTTTTATTTATTTTTTAATTATTATTACGTGAATCTTCCCAGACTAAGACTTATCCTTTCTGAGATGTTTTTCTCTTCTTTTTTTTTTTTTTTTTAGCAATGCCAGCAGTTCTGAGACATTCCACAAGTCTTTGTTACCCTGTCACTATTTTTTTATTTTGTTTGTTTTTTTCAGGACATATCTTTTAAAAAACAAAAACAGACCACTCCCTCAGTTTCAACATTTTGTATCTTGTTTTTTATTTTACTATTATCAATTCAATTCTATTGCTATTAGTGCTATTATCAATAGGGCTGAAATAATTTGTTGTTACTGCAACTCCTGCTACTTGTTTCGGTGTTTCTGGTTCTTTTCATATGCCTGTCCAATAAAAGCTGTTTTGAGGAAAAGGCATTGATAAACCCATTCTACACAGCCCATCAATAAGTAAATGAACGTTAACAACTATCTGATCCACAAATTGGAGCATTAACACCATATGTTATGAATAATTTTCCCAGGAATCTGTGGAAACTAGAAGAGAGCTCATACTGGACACATAGTCATAATTGATAAAAATGCCTATTTCCTCACACTTAAATAGAAATGTTTGATAAACAGCCTATCTGTTCCTTTCTTTTTTTTATTTAATAAGCTACTTAGACCTGTAAATGCCACTGACATTCACATCCTGCAAAGCAATTGGGTGCCATTGTGATGTTGACTAAAAAATTGAACTTCTCCTTTAAACAAGCATTTTATTTGTGTTGGTTTTCTGCCATCAGAGGTAACTGTACGGAACGAACATCATGTAAAATACCCCACTGGACTAATTAGAACATCAAACATGTCTCCTAACCTCCATCACGTTTTAATTGGCCAACTCATTTTCTCGTCTCACCTCAGGAGCGTGTATACTGAGAAACAAAAACACATCCAGTTAATGAGTAGACACTGAACTACACAGACTGGTCTGACCTTGTTATTAATAGGAATACATGTTGTTAGAATGCGTTGAACATGAAATGTACGGTAACATGTGGCAGGCTAAGTAACAGACCTACCTGCAATCAGAAAGTGTAAATGTAATCTATAGGGGGGAAAACAAGATATTGCAGAGCATCCAGTTGTTCTGTTTTTATTTTGATTATTTGAAATATTACAATAAACACTGATTAATTTTGCACACAAACCAAAAACAAAATAAATCCCTTTGATCTACACTTGAAGAAAAGTGTGAGAGTGATCACTAAATCAGTAAAAGGCTTCACTGTCAAGACAAGTGACCGCAATGGAAAAATGCTTTTGTACTGTTTGTTTGTTTTTTAAATGTTGTATCAAGTTCTCTTGCATTATTATCTCTCATTTAATTTAATTCAATTCTATTTTATTTATATTGCGCCAAATCACAACAAAAAGTCGCCTCAAGGCACTTTGTATTGTGGGTAAAGACCCTACAATAACACAGAGAAAACCCAACAGTCAAAATGACCCCCTATGAGCAAGCACTTGGCGACAGTGGTGAAGGAAAAACTCCCTTTTAACAGGAAGAAACCTCCAGCAGAATCAGGGTCAGGGACCGGTTGGGGCTGAGGGGAGAGAGACAGGACAAAAGACATGCTGTGGAAGAGAGACAGAGATTAATAATAATGATTAAATACAGAATGAAGTATAAACAAGTAAATAAAGGTGAATGAGAAGAAACAGTGCAAACAGTACATTTATCAAGCACTGGCCATTTTTAACTTTGTGGCCCACAACATTAGTATAACTTCTGTATTCATCACATGCACTAATCCCTCACACAGTGGAAGAAGAACTATCAAACAGTGAATATATTTTCTGAACATTATAAATCTCTTTTTCTTTTATTATCAACATTTCATCAGGTCAGCTGGCTCATCCAGCAGGAATCTCAATCATGCAGTCTACTGGCACAGGTGAGGAGGATATTAATGTGAATGCTGTTAGAAAGTGCATTATGTTAATAATCCATCCATCCATACATTTTTCCCACTTATCCAGGGCCGGTTTGCGGTGGCAGCAGGCTAATCAGGAAAGCCCAGGCTTCCCCTCTCCCCAGCCACCTCCACCAGTTCATCCAGAGTGACTCCAAGGCCTTCCCGGGCCTGCTGAGAGGTGTTTCTCTTCTCCAGTGTGTCCTGGGTCTGCCCCGGGGCCTCCTCCTAGTAGGACATGCCTGGAACACCTCGCCCAAGAGGCGCCCAGGAGGCATCCTAGTCAGATGCCCGAACCACCTCAACTGACGCCTTTCGATGTGGAGGAGCAGCGGCTGCACTCCTCACCTTATCTCTAAGGGAGAGGCCAGCCACCCTTTGGAGGAGGCTCATTTCTGCTGCTTGTATTTGCGATCTCATTCTTTCGGTCACTACCCAAAGCTCATGACCATAGGTGAGGGTAGGGACGTAGATTGATCAGCAAATCGACAGCTTTCCTTTCACGCTCAGCTCCCTCTTCACCACAACAGACCAGTGCAGCTTCCCCATCACTGCAGACGCTGCACCGATCCATCTGTCAATCTTCTGCTCCTGTCACTCATGAACAAGACCCAAGATACTTAAACTCCTCCACCTGGGGCAGCAACTCGTCCCTGAGCCGCAGAGGGGCACGCCACCCTTTCTGGCTGAGGACCATGGCCTCAGACTTATGTTAATAATAAAAATAATAAATGTATTTATAGAGGGCTTCCCATCAAAGTGATATACTTTTACATAACTAACAGTAAACACAGTAACAAAATTAAAACACCACAGTCATATTGAAACACTGACATCAGTAAGAGATAAAAAAAAACAAACAACTAAGAACCATAGACATCAGAATCTACGTTTTGTTTTAAAAACCTCAGTCGAACTTGGCGATTTAATGTCAGGCAGTATGCTGTTACATAATGTTAGTGCACATGAAAATTCCCATTCACCAACTGCCTTTTTCTTGGCCTCTGGAACCTTTGGAAGCGTACAGGTACAGAGGCCAGCACGGAGTAATATAATCATATTTAGATGAAGCAGTCAGAATGCAAGCTGCTACATTTTGAACCATATGCAGCCCTTTAAAGCTCTTCTCAGGCAGTCCTGAGAAGAAAACATTACAATAATCCAATGTAGATGTGTACTGCTAAGACAAACAGGCCTGTCAGCTCCACTGGACTTAAAGGCTGCATTTCAGCACAGAAGGCAAATGTGCAGAAAGACAGTGCAGGAACCTCACCGGACCCTTTGCTGTCACTCTGTGTTCTGTGATCACCTTGTACAAATGTGTTGATTCAGAATTGATTTCCTTCTTTCTGATGCAGTGCACATTTTGTGTGTGAGACAGAGAAAGACACAACAGCAGGAACAGGAGAAAGACGAGTACCTTTTTACAAGCTAACTCCATGCTCTAATGAATACAAATGGCCTCTCATCTGCTCCACTTGTATGACTGTTGTAGGGCAGTGTGTGACATCAGCAGGCCTGGCTCCTTGGACACTAAAGGAGCTAATCATTACCTTTTCAGTGGTTATCTATCACCCGGGTAGTACTACTAATCTCCCTGTGTCTGCACATGATGGATGGTTTCCTACCTCTGATGCCAGCTCGCTCATTCATACAGACAGATAATCAGAAAGGAAGGTGAAAGCATATCTCATAATTATGATTATGATCCATATAGACAAATTACTACAGAGGGCTTTTGATGCTCTGCAACTGTTTCTCTGATGACATTCATAGAGACTGATCACTATAAAGATCCTGGTGGTGGCAATAATAAATGAGTTGTGTCAACAGACTGAAAGACAAATGGGAGTTACTGGGCTACATTTGTAAATTGAAGGATGTATGGGCGATGCTGAGGCTGCTGAGAGAGCACAGGTTTCCCAAAATATCATCATCAACCAGCTGTGAGTCAACAGACACACACAAGCTACGGTACTGACATGGACAAAGTTGTTGGTACCCTTCCATTACAGAGAGAAAATCCTACAAAGGTCACTGAAACAACTAAAGAGCGATAATAAAGAAAAAATGATAAAAGTAAGTGTAAATAAATAAAAATGTACTCATGAAGATCAGGCTTTCCTTTGGAATTGTGGTTCAAAAGAATCCTTTTCAAATCCAAACTAATGGCAACGATGAAGCCTTAAATGGACTAGTTCTTATATAGCGCTTTTCTCTCTCTCACTCAAAGCGCTTATACAACACGTTTACATTCACCCATTCATTCAAGCACTTCCATGATTAACTAAGCTAAGTGCTTTATTATACTAACATTCACACACATTCAACCTCCGACGGTTGGTTGCGTCGGAGAGCAACTTGGGGTTAAGTATCTTGCCCAAGGATACATTGGCATGCTGCCTGAGGTAGCCAGGAATCGAACCGCCGACCTTCCGATCAGTTGGTGACCCGCTCCTGAGCTACAGCCACCCACAAGTAGTGGGAGTTTTTAGCCGTGTGTGGGTGGTTGTCCTGTTGGAGGAGCCTCCACCTGTGACTGAGCTTTCTGACACTGGGCAGCACATTTCGCTCCGTAGTCCTGAGGTTCACCCCGTCCCAGACGCTGCTCAGCTCTCTGAGCTCCGTGCTCAGTGTGGCACACACCACGATACCAAACAGCACAGTGACCACTTCTCACCTGTTAAACAGACTGACTGATTACAGGTGAGAGGACACCTGGATGCACCTGTATTACAGGACACACCTCACTGTAACATGTTGCTATGCTCAGCTTATTTTCATCATTTCTGAAAAGAACTATTTGGAACCATAATTCAAAGGCAATGTCTGATTTTCATTAGTCAGCTTTCAGTAATGTTTTATTTATTATTAATCAGGTTCAAGTTATTTCAGTGACCGTTGTGGGTTTTTCTCTTTTTATTAATGGAAACAATTTTGTCCATGTCTGTACGTCACAGTGTTGGATTTTTTTGGCGAGGGGAAGCCTAGCTCATTTTTTGTGCTACTGGCCTAACTTCAAATTTACAGAAGCTCTTCTCATGACAGTGGAAACAAAATCTCTAGAATGGCAGAAATGTATTCATGTAGCAGGTAAACAAGCCAAACAAACCTCTTCCTGAGGCTAAGACATTGTGCTAGCTTCCTAATTTCCGCCTCCTGGTCAGTTGTTGTTGATTCCGGGAGTCTCTCTCCGACCAGGAGGGGGGGTGAGAGGGAGTGTAATCCTTGGCCTTTGGTCTATAATGATTCTGGAGCTCAGCAGCTAATAGGACATTATCGGGCCCCTGCCTGGCTGTACAGCTGATTAATGTTGGAGGAGATGACACAGGGCCCAGCTGGGGCCTGATAAAAGGGCGTTGGGATTGGAGGGGGCAGGATGATGAACGAGCTACAGAGTCCATGCCCGTGTCTCATTAGCGTTCCTCTGCTATTTGGCATTGAGCTAATGTAGCGCGTCGGTACTGCAGCCGGAGTGGCCGGCCTAGGGGAGGAATGTTTGAAGCTCTGAGGAGCAAGGAGAGCTGAAGGCGATAGCAAGGAGGAAGTGAATGGATAGGGGGTGGGGGTGGGGGATAAGTGGATATAGGGACCTGTCTAATACTAGGAGCTAATTGAGGACAATTTCCCACACACACCCAGACCACCCCCACCCACCCTACATTCTGCCATCCTTACTGTGTGTTACATAACGCCATGTCCAGACTAATTCAGACAGATTTGAATGGGTATATTTTTTCCTCGTGTTACAGAAGACTCCGAGAGTGCTATAATACACTTTATTTTCTGTATATACATCAATCACATTATTAGGAACACTAATCAAAAGCAATTCGATATGTATTACATACCCAGATGAGCCATGATATTCAAAAAATGACAAGTGAAGTGAATTAAAGTGCAGAATCATTACAATGCAAAATTTTGCTTAAAGACCTTAACAGTATCATATTCTCCCAATAAAACACGTTCCTGTCAGAGTGCTGGCTTACCTGTGGTTGAGTTCCCAAAAGTAGGCAGAGCCTTCAGTTCCAAGGTGTCTCTGCTGTGGTGCCAGCTCCCAGTTTGTACTCTGAAGGCAGAGAGCCTCTCTACGGTTAAGGCTTCAAACTGTCCTTTTTCATAGAGCTTACAGTCAGGGCTGGATCATGTGACCCTGAACCATCCCTTAGTTATACTACTATACACTCAGGCTGCTGGGGTACTTCCCATGATATACGAAGTACTTTTCCACTCTATTCTTTTCACTCTCTATATGTTTATATGCCACTACTGCATGTCATCAACTTTGTCTGTCTCTGTAGTAGACAATCCTCAGGACAATCTTGTGGAACATGACAGAGCTCAAAGTAGTTTGCTGGCTTCAAAAATCTAGAGCTCCCTGTCCGATGGATTCCATGCAGCAGAAGAACAGATTCCACAAAGCCCTACTCTGCAGTCTCTATGACCTATGGCCTGCCACTCTCCAAGTCCTACACACCACATTCATTATTGTTTATAATAGTTCCATTGTCCACAAACTTCAGGATAGAGTTATAAGTCTTTCAGGTGCATATATAGTTATATATTATTGCTTTTGACATGCACTTAATTTGAAAACTGTCATAAAAAATGTACTAAATTAACACAGTTGCATTGTTTTTGTTTACCTCCTGTTACCAGGCCGTCCACATGTGTTATACAAGTTAAAGGTGAACGGGGGTGTGATCACAGTAAGTCAGTCTCTATTTCAGCCACTCAACATGAAGCTGCTTCCAGACTGTTTCTGTTTTCTCTGACTTTGTGCCTGACAGGATAAAATACAACTGTAACCATTAACAATGATTTTGTAGCCTCTCAAACTAATGCAAGATGGCAGTAATGGATTGGACACAGACCGGATCACAGACACAACAGTGAATTTTAAAATGCTAATTAGCAGAGAGCACATCTCTCAGTAAATAACAGCCATCAACTAAGCCATAATTCGAACAGGTTTTTAGATGGATTTTTTTCACGTACTACTGTTTGCATGTCACACGTGCTTGTGGCACATGCTAAACATTTATGGAGATGTTTCCTGAATTTATCGCCTCCAGCTGTACGCCCATTGTAGCACACCCCCACCCGCCACTCCCTCTCACATGTCCATAAAAAGAAAAAAGTCAATTACATCCAGGACTAAAGAGCTCATTGATACTTAATTACATTATTGTTCAGGGTGCTGTTGCTTTTGTGGGTGAGGGGGGAAATGCGACATCATTTTAGCAACATCAGAAGTGACGGGGGGGCGGCATTGTCCCAGGCTGAACCCCTGACCTGGCACACATTGGAGGGTCACCAAGCCAAGAAGGACAGATTGCAAACACACTCCTCCAAGGGCAAAAAAGCTACCCAAAGAATACTTTCACATTTAAATAAGGAGGATGCATCCCATCTGCTTCGGGTGCTAGGGCAACACATACCCTATGCCACCTCCCACCACAGCCACTCAAGCACCTGCACAGAGAAGCAGGAAGAGAGCAAATGCTCATGAATAGGTATTACCAGTAAATTTTTCTTGGAATCTTTTAATGCTATTATGTATTGTAGATGCTGATGAGATATTCAAGGTCTTTGCAATTATTATTATTATTATTATTATTATTATCCATCCATTTTCTTCCACTTATTCAGTTCAGAGTTGTGGGGTGTGAGTGTGCATGTGTGTTGGGAGCTAACGAGGAGAGACAGACAACCATTCATGCTCACATTCACACCTACAGTCATTTTAGGATCACCAGTTAGCCTAACATTTGGACCGAGGGAGGAAGCCAGAGTAATCTGAGACAGCCCACACTCCACAGCAGTGCTAACCGCTGCACCACTGTGCTGCCCCAATAATAATAGTAAATATTTATGGCTTAGTTTGTTACAGATTAGCAACTCGCTAATGGGCACCAAATATTAGTGGGGGGTCTATGTATATATTTTAGCCTGTATGCATCTGACCCTGTGTGAATTAGAGAGTCTTAAAAAAATCATACTTGTTCACCCAGTTCTTGGTTTTTAAAGTCATTAAAGATGCTCTACAATCATTCCATCCTGGAAAAAGAGTTCACAGAAATCATTAAAAGCCCCAAAATTACCGTGATGAGTGCATGTAAACTTCTGCCCACAGCAGTATCATGATTCTAACCCAAAAGATGCTCATATTTGTGGATGCTACTAGAGTAGCTTTGCATGATTCGCAGTTCAAGAGATCCTTGTGTTTAATCTCAGCATTATGATGTTCCTGGTGGCTAATTTATTAGTCGACTAAAGAAGGAAAAAAATTAGACTAATCGACGAGTCTAAAATCTAAGAAACACTCACTCATGCTGTATAACATGAGTGCTCAGCATGAGTAGAAAAGCGCTATGTAAGAACTAGTCCATTTACTCAGACATCAAGTTATATTTTAGGACTGTTTCATGACAATGTCACAAACTGTCTAAGCAAAGACATTTGAAGCAGTTGATTGAATTCTTCAAACACCCTTTAAAGACTGCTTAACTGCCTGCCATCCTGGATTATGAACAACGGTGTCCTCCAAACAGACAAGGAAGAAAAAAAAATTAAACTAAATTGATGTTTAATATGATGTGAAAATGTGGTACTGCAAATGATGTTCACATGTCATTAAAATATGAGAAATTAATTGCAACTGAAATGTGTTGTGCAGTATGTAGTTCTTCAATTTATGACCCACATCTCAATAAAGATTAAGATCTAAAATTAGAGTAAAACAAAAGAAACATCCATCCATCATTTTCTTTCTCTTGTCCGTGGCCAGGTCACAGGGCTGCCGCCTGAGCAGAGAAGCTCAGACCGCCCTCTCCCCCAGCCTCCTCCTGGATCTAAACTTCAGCACTGGCTCTTTGTAGATTTGAGGTACTTTGCAACTTCAGATTTAAAACAGCATAGATAAACATGTAGTGGAAGCTATGCTCTCGATGCAAAACTCAGCCCAACCCCAGAGAAAACTGGTCCCCAGAAGAAAAATGTGTAACATAAAAGAATATATCCAAAATTATTAAATATGAAAAGAGCTCCAGCCAAAATCTCACAACACATCTTTTAAAAATCAGTTTTCAGTTATGATGATGGAGCTGCTGATGGCTGTGTAAAATAGTCCAGAATGTTATATGTCAAATGTACAAAATATTATGATGCCATTAAGAAAATTATTTGTTCAACTGTTAAACCTAAATCTAAATGTTTTGTTCATTTTAATAGAGCCCATATCTGAGTATCAAATTTAAAAAATCTCCAAGAAGATTTGATAGTGATAATTTTATTAAATCACCTTAATGCGAGTAATACTTTAGGCTGGCAGTAAAAACACAGACTTTGCCATTATGCAAATCTTTGATTCACAATGAAGCAGATTTGCTGCATGCATATGTAAAATATGTCATCATTTTGTGCAATCATACTGTGCATTATATGTTACAATTTTAATTTTAATTTTTATTTTTATTTTTAACCAATTTCTGGAATATGACCGATTGCAGTGTTTAATAATAAATAAGATAAAATAATATAAGAAACAATTTCCCTGTATGCTTCTAACAAACATATGCATGTATTCATTCCATATAGCTGCAGTGCAATGATGGTGAGCCTGTGCTTTTACGTTTAGGTAAGTCTTAATCTCTAATATATATATACCATATACATCAGTAGAGCAACATGTTAATGAAATGGCAGTTACCACAATAACATTCATTCACAATTCACAGCACCCTTTAAAAAGACATCATGATCACACAATTGTGTACAGAATAATAATGAACCAAAGATTAAGCCCTGTGGCATTCCACTAGGAATATCATGTTCTAAAATCTGACAAGTAATTGGATTAGTCAGTGAACAAAGTATGAGTTCAAAAACAGAGTAATAAAAGGAGAGTCTGCTGCTGACTCACTGGATTCATTCTTCTGGTGTGTTAGTCTAAATGTGCAGGTCTGTTAAGATTCCTGTTCCTCTAGTAGCTCACCCTGGCGGCAGGGCAGCACAGTTCTTTATGGATGCATGACCCCATGGGAGTGGGGTTGGGGGTAGGGGGTCAAAGGTTTATCAAAGAACCAGTAAGTACTTGTTCAAAATAGAACCCTGCCCCAGTGGCCTCTCTCCACCCCAACCCCCTACATACACACATACATACCACATGTTCAAATGCAATGTAGATGGGTGCTAGGTAGTTCCTATTATATACACACATTATACATACACACACACACACACACACACACACACACACACACACACACACACACACACACACACACACATACATATATATATATATATATATATATATATATATATATATATATATGGACTTATAAATAGGAACTACCTAGCACCCATCTACATTGCATATGAACATGTGGTATGTATAAAATGAAAAATAGAAATCATATACATGCATTAAACCCTTTAACTTTGATCAAGCTATACATACATATGCACCTGTAGTTAGCTCAGTGCCATTTCATAAGCATTCACTGTGGACAAGAATCAGATTTTAGTTAAATTATTTTAAATGAAAAGTCTTTATATGGAACAATTTAATATCCAGCCAAAATGTGTTGTAACAGCAACATCAGTTCAATAAAGTTTGGAATACAAATAAGCGGGCACTGTGACATGTCTGGCATCAAGATGTATCAGCAAGGTCAAGCTCTAGTTCTGCTTGGATCACTGAATCTGCCCTCTCCTCCTCCGCCTTCACTACACACCAGCCTTCCTTTCCCATCCTAGCGCCACCAAAGGGTGGGGGATGACAACAGTTTCTCAATGTCATATTAAAAGACACTCAACCTCCTCTCTGAAGCAGTGATGTCTAGACAGCTCCTTTCCCATGAAAGAGTTGGAGGCCTCCTCCCTCACGCTCATCCTCTCCTCCCTTTGTTTTGAGCCTGTGTCCCTCCATCTTCCCTGCTGGCACAGGACAATTACCAGCCAGTGCTACTTCCTAAACATGTCATTGGGGGCGAGTGATTCCCCGTCAGGCTCCAGGCAGCCAGGGTCTGAGGGTGGGACCCCATGATCGGCCATGCAGACCCATAGCATAAGCATAGCTGGCTGCTTCCCAAGGCATGGCGGGTGCAGATGTCAATCATAGCAGGAGAGGAGGACAAATGCTAATGACAGTAGGCTGAATATACACCTGGGAAGACCATGGACCGCCATCATGTTATAACCATTTTGTGTTTAGACATACAGAAGCCCTACAATGAAAGGTAATATAATATATTTTGATCTTGATTAGAAATCTTTCTTCATTGAAGAGCAACATATACACCACAGATTTAAAGCTCACAGCATCTGCCTCCTCATCTTTCTTTCCTGGCAAATTGGATCCTGTGTTCGATCTTTTGCACCTCCTCCCTTGGCTTATCACTAGCTAATGACTACATCGGCACACCAGTGAGGGGGAGGTCCAATAGTGTGTCTAGGTCTTTTCATGCCAGAGGGGCCTCTGGCACAAAAGGCTGTCCACAAAAGACCCCTCTTATTCTCTCATTATTGAAGCTCTTAATTGTTTATGCTGTCTGGTAATACCCTTCATAGCATCACCATATCAGCAATAACCTCCTGTTTCAGCTGTACGGGGTGGATTTGGGGGGTGGATACTGTCGCCTACACTGATTCTGAGCCTTATTCTACAGCTGGGGGACAGAAATAAGTGTTAAACTATCAACAAGGGTTTTGAACTGTTCCCTCCGCCACTTTCACAAGGTTGAATCCCTTTGTATTCATAATCACTTTTGCACAAGCACATTCAAATACTCAAACCCTCTGGAGGTCATCAGGAAATCCCATTTCCATATTGTTTATTAGCAGCGTTTTGTGTTTGCCAGTACTGCCATTCAAATTCCACAGGCGGACTGAGATATTGTTGTCTTATTAATTACGTGTGGGGGTATAAATACAAATCTCTTGAATTGTCAGGCACAGTCCTAAAATGCACTGCTTTATTATGAGAGAAAACCTTAGCCGTAATTAAACGACACACTTTTATTAGTGCTGCCTGTCATGGCAGCCTCAGTTCCTGTCAGCAGTGAATGCCTGATGTGGGTAGTTATGCCAGTCAATGACCTTAAAGAAATAAAAACTGTCTAATCCCATTTCAACTTATGTAATTACTGCTCTTGTCATTAGTTAGGCACAAATTGCCCACTTACCCTGGCTTATAAATATTTCAGAACACTTCTTATAAATTGTCAGGGTATTGAAAGGATTTTGCCTGAAAGCAAATTAATAAGTTATTTATGAGGAGTGTTAATCAGTCATCTTTTTGCATTCATAACTTGGCAGTTGAGTAGTTCTATTTATTAAGGTAAGCAGCCAATAAAGACAGTCTTGCTGAAACTTTTAGCCACTATAAAACAAAGTAATTGGCCAAGTTTTTTAAGGGTTAAAGGCTTTCTGATCACACAATGCTCCCTTACATGGCTGTTATACTTTCTGTGTCCACAAGTCTGTCACGTCTGCATGGAAAGAATAGTAACTGGGTAAATGACAGAGCTCTCAAA
Organism: Pterophyllum scalare; assembly: GCA_024447675.2. Lineage (NCBI taxonomy): Eukaryota > Metazoa > Chordata > Actinopteri > Cichliformes > Cichlidae > Pterophyllum > Pterophyllum scalare. The sequence continues at coordinate 11,674 of JAMQGT020013116.1, read as the reverse complement.
TGAAGCAATGTACCTGGGGGACAGTTTTCTTGATTCAGTATGTAACGTTATGTTTTTGGTAGATAACCAGACTTTCTGACCTGAGTGGTGTACTGATGCGATGGCCGTCTGCTTGGAGCGTGTTCTGCGTAGTAGTTCTCAGCAAGGCCATTCTCGTAGCTTTCCTGAGATGACAACAGCAGCGTAGATGAAGCTGGACGAAAGAGACTGACAGTTCAGTCTCTTGAGACAGAAGCAGTGGTAGGGGATATCCCAAAGTGGCCTTGAAAGGGGACGGCAGTAGATGTTAATGAGTTATGTGCAGATTAAACCCATGTCAGGTGGAAACTCCAGGTAGTTTGATTGGAGGAGACGATACAGCACAGAGCAGTTTCCAGCTCCTGTTTCACTCTCTCCACCTGTCCATTGGTCTGAGGGTGAAAACCAGAAGATAGACTGAAGATATCTAGACCCTTGATGTAAACTGTGGATATATCAGGATATAGGTTCCTGATTGGAAACTATATCATGAGATATTTCATGGAGTCAAAAAACTTGCTCAGGATCCGATCAGTCTCTAGAGCTACAAGGAGTTTAGGCAGAGCTACCAGATGTACAGTTTTGGAGAAATGCTCAATGATAATCCTGTGTAACCTGAGGAGGGGTGTAAACCGGTGACAAATTCCAGGGAAATGTTGGACCAGGGCCAACCAGGCACGGGGAACAGCCTTAATAATCTGGCTGGAGAAGAACTGTCAGTATTTTGCGCACAGATGGAACAAACTCCCACATACTCCCTGACTTCTTTTATCATTGATGGCCACCAGAAGTACTACTGAATGAAGGATGCAGTTCTGTAGACACTGGGGTGGCAAGTGAATTTAGCTGTGTGCACCCAGTGGATTACCTGAGACCTGACAGCAGATGGAACAAACACGCAGTTGGAAAGTACTCCACTGGGACTTGGTTCAGCCTGCTGGGCAGCACAAACCAATCACTCTATTTCCCAGGTAAGTGAGCCATCCACACAGGAGGATGGCACGATGGTTTCACAGTGGTCCAACAAATTGGAATCAGAAAACTGTTGGGAGAGGGCATCTGGCTTGGTGTTCTGGGAACCTGGATGGTAAGAAGGGGAGAAGTTAAACCTTGCAAAAACCAGGCACCACCTGGCCTTACGGAAATTCAGGCTCTTGGCTGATAAATACAGAAGCAAATAGCTACTTCAGGTGGTCGAAAGCCTGTTGGGCAGGAGAGGTTAGGTGGGTTTATGGCACAACAACCAAGCTAAGGATCTTAATGAACCAGTGGTAAAAGTTGACAAAAACCAGGAAGTGCCGGAGCAGCTTCCAGGTGATCGAACCGGCTAGTCCAGCACCGCTTGTACCTTTGCAGGGTCTACCCTTATGTGACCTTTTTCAGGCCCAAAAAAGAAACACACTTGACATGAAACTCACATTTCTCCCCTTTCAAAAACAAATGATATTTCAGGAGACCTTGTAATACCTGTGAGATGTGACATTAGTGGACGATGAGGGTCTTGGAGTAAATCAGATTATCCAGGTACATGAAGACAAAGCAACTAAAGTAGTCATGGAGGAAATTGTTGACAAGGTTCTGGAAGACAGCTGGTGCAAGAGTTGTGAGGCCATTTGGATACCTGTTTTCTGGCAATGTCTTCTTTGTTTTTACTATGTGCATAGATTAAAGCTTCACCAGCATACATTTGTATTTCACACCCTGTACGAACAGAAGGCAGCTTGTTTATTAAAAAGGCTAAATAGTAGAGGGCCCAGGACTGATCCCTGGGGCAACCCCACATCATATTTAAAGTGAGATGATAGTTCACCATGCTTTCTGACTGATTGTGTCCTGTCTTCAACATAGGAGAAGATAGAATTTTTGGCATCAGAAGAAAAATTAAAGAGAAATAACTTTGAAATAAGTACATTATGACTTACAGTATGAAACACCTTCATCAAATCTAAGAACATGGCTTTATCCATTGTTGATTTAACAGTCTCAATAAAGTAGCAGCTAGAGGTTTCTGTGGAATGCTCTCAAACTCTAAACCTCTAAAACTCCATATGGTGTAGTTTCTATGGAGAGTTGGCAAGTAGTTGATCAGTTACAGATCTCTCAGCGATCTTTGACCCCACTGGGAGGATGCTGGTAGGCCTGTAGTTGGCAACATCATTTGCTCTTCCAGATTTAAAATTGGTGTTATTGTAATTGGAATAAAGCCTGTCTAAAAATGAATTTATCATCCTTGTGATAGAAAGTGAAAGTATTCTAATGAGATTGTACCAGTACTGAGTCCACCCAAAACATGTCTTTAGCTTCAGAATTTTTTAATGAGCTTATTTTTATTTTACCTTTGAGTCTGAAATCTCCTTTAAGTAAAACACTGGCTGATTCTCATTTATTGGCCATAACATTCAGTGAATCTAGAGGTAGTATCTATGTCATTTGGAGATGGACTGAATAAAATAATTTTTAAAGATACTTGCAACTTGGAGAGGATCTTGTCCTGTACAACCATTTATAGATAATTCAAATTTTCTATCTGAGCTCTTGTGATCATTTCCTGTTAGTTTCTTCAGTTCGTCCCAGATTAACTTACAGTTTCCTTCCTTCACTAATTCTGTTCATAAGGAAGGATGGCTTAGCCTGCCTCAGTTCCTTAGTAACTCTATTTTTAAGGGATGTAAATCTACGCCTGTCATGTTGTAATTCAGATTTTATTGCTGTTTTTAAGGACTGAGCTCCAATGTCTCCATTTATCCAGAGGAGAGATCTTTTGACAATGTCTTGGTTTGAATTCCTGTTGAATTTTATTGTAGATTGAACTGTGGTGAAAAATATGGGACTATCAACTTCTGTATTTGTTCCTGATAATATATCATCCCAATTGATTTAATTAATTGCTTTGTTGAAATCATCTTGATGATTTTTGGGCATTCTGTAATTTTCCTGATATAAGTGTTAAGTTATGATCAGACAGTCCTATGACCACCGTTAAAAGATTTTGTGATCTTCTCAGGCTGATTGCTGAATATTAGATCAATCTGAGTCCTGAAGGCGGATGTTATCCTGGTTGGTCCATTAACTGTGCAAGATCATATTTTGTCATGATATGCTTTAGGGCTTTTCCACCTTTTTCCTTCGTAACTGATGTTAGAATCAGAGTACTTCTTTATTAAAACTGCATTCCCTCAGCACTGGCTCTCCTCCTGGCTCTGACTGCTGCTGTGAGACTGCCTGTCAGTGCTTTGGGATGGGGGAGGGGCTCACAGTAAACTCGCTGAGGACAGTAACTGCAGAACGATTGGTGCTTTCACGTGCAGTCTCAAAAAGCCTCCAATAACATCGGAAAAGGTCGCTAGATTTGTTGCTAGTTGCGTTTTTGAAAAAAAAAAGTCACTAGAGGGGTCTGAAAACTCGCAACACTGTTTATATAGAAAACAGAACAATCATCAAGCCTGCCCATTCACTAAGAAATGTTACGATTGCTGTAGTTTTATTATAAATATTGTATACTGAAAGAGGAACAGGCTTGACTCTTCGGCTCCTGTGCACAGTTGAAATTATTATTAAATAAAGTATCTGCAAACAGCAGCATGTTTCTGTCTCTCTCCATACGTGTATGGACAGTAACACAAACATTTTTTAAAAAGCGTACACTTCAACAACCCTTTATTAACAGTTCAATTCAATTCAGTTCCAATACTATTTATAGCCATGGTCAAATCACAACAAACAGTCACCTCAAACTGCTTTATATTGTAAGGTAAAGACCCTACAATAATACAGAGAAAACACCAGCAATCAAACGACCCCCTATGAGCAAGCACTTGGCGACAGTTGGAAGGAAAAACTCCCTTTTAACAGGAAGAAACCTCCAGCAGAACCAGGCTCAGGGAGGGGCAGTCATCTGCTCTGCTCTGCTCAGCGTGCTCACTGCTTATCTGTCATTCTTCCTTTCAGATTCATTCTTGCAACCCACCCAAGATCTCCTCGCAAGCCTCCATCTTAGTCTCCACCACCAGCAGCATCTAGACTTGGGGGGTCCTGCCTAATTCCTATCTCTACTGGGATTGCCTTCAGCTTTGAAGGGCCATCAGAGTCTAATCACCAAACAACTATTTGTACAGTGGTGTGAAAAAGTGTTTGCCCCTCCTTCATTTCCTGTTTTTTTGCATGTTTGTCACACTTAAGTGTTTCGGAACATCAAACCAATTTAAACAATAGTCAAGGACAACACAAGTAAACACAAAATGCAATTTGTAAATGAAGGTGTTTTATTCCTAAAGGTGAAAAGGAAATCCAAACCAGTCAGTGGCCCGTGTAGAAAGACTAATGCCCCCCTTGTCAAAACATAGCCTCCTAACTGTGGCTACTCACCACCTGAAGCTGCATATTTACCTACATAGCCAGCCACCCAGGCCTGATTACTGCCACACCTCTTCTCAATCAAGACATCACTTAAATAGGAGCTGCCTGACACAGTAAGGTCCACCAGAAGATCCTTAAAAGCTACACATCATGCCGAGATCCAAAGAAATTCAGGAACAATTGAGAAAGAAAGTAATTGAGATATATCAGTCTGGAAAGGGTTATAAAGCCATTTCCAAAGCTTTGGGAATCCAGCGAACCACAGTGAGAGCCATTATCCACAAATGGCGAAGACATGGAACAGTGGTGAACCTTCCCAGGAGTGGCCGGCCGCCCAAAATTACCCCAAGAGCGCAGCGACGACTCATCCAAGAGGTCACAAAAGACCCCACAACAACGTCCAAAGAACTGCAGGCCTCACTTGCCTCAGTTAAGGTCAGCGTTCATGCCTCCACCATCAGAAAAAGACTGGGCAAAAATGGCCTGCATGGCAGAGTTCCAAGGAGAAAACCACTGCTGAGCAAAAAGAACATTAAAGCTCGTCTCAATTTTTCCAAAACACATCTTGATGATCCCCAAGACTTTTGGGAAAACATTCTGTGGACCGATGAGACAAAAGTGGAACTCTTTGGAAGGTGTGTGTCCCATTACATCTGGCGTAAAAGGAACACTGCATTTCAGAAAAAGAACATTATACCAACAGTAAAATATGGTGGTGGTAGTGTGATGGTCTGGGGCTGTTTTGCTGCGTCAGGACCTGGAAGACTTGCTGTGATAAATGGAACTATGAATTCTGCTGTCTACCAAGAGATCCTGAAGGAGAATGTCCGACCATCTGTTCGTGTACTCGAGCTGAAACGAACTTGGGTTCTGCAGCAGGACAATGATCCTAAACACACCAGCAAGTCCACCACTGAATGGCTGAAGAAAAACAAAATGAAGACTTTGGAGTGGCCTAGCCAAAGTCCTGACCTGAATCCTATTGAGATGTTGTGGTATGACCTTAAAAAGGCCGTTCATGCTCGAAAACCCTCTAATGTAACTGAATTAGGACAATTCTGCAAAGATGAGTGGGCCAAAATTCCTCCAGAACGCTGTAAAAGCCTCATTGCAAGTTATCGCAAACGCTTGGTTGCAGTTGTTGCTGCTAAGGGTGGCCCAACCAGTTATTAGGTTTAGGGGGCAATCACTTTTTCACACAGGGCCATGATGGTTTGGATTTTTTTTCACCTTTAATAATAAACACCTTCATTTACAAATTGCATTTTGTGTTTACTTGTGTTGTCCTTGACTATTGTTTAAATTGGTTTGATGTTCCGAAACACTTAAGTGTGACAAACATGCAAAAAAACAGGAAATGAGGAAGGGGGCAAACACTTTTTCACACCACTGTATATCAATAAATCTTGTTCAGTTTCTCCTAATGATCTCTCCTTATTGAACTAACATTTAAAGTTTCGCATGTTACCAGGCTGTGGAGCTACGAGTATGTAATGGATGTAAAACTGTTTAAATCTTCAGTCTGTTTAGATGATCCTCATGCTGATCCTTAAAATCTAAAAAGAAAACACTTAACTTCCAGATAATTCTCATATATCCATTAACTCTGGGCCTCTGTGGAGGTAGGGTACATCCTGTACAGGTTGTCAGCCTGTCACAGGACCAACACAGAGAGGCGGACTCTGACTCCAAAAATACAAGCTGATCGCCACCATAAGCAGGCTTTTGGCTTCATTTTTGTACAATGGGAGGAAGTGGAGCCATGTCATCCATCTTTTATACAGTCAGTGTTCTCAACACAGTTACCCCTGGCATACACAGTTCTGAATCTTCTCTTTCAGTGTGCACAAGTGTTGTCTCACATTCCAGTTATCCCAACCAACACCATTTGGGCTAATAGCTCAGCTGCACTCTGTTTGACTTCTCTGGGGTAGTACTTTTCTAATTTTTTTTAAAAAGAAAAAGTAATACTGAAAATATTAGAGGAAATAAAACTACAATCCAATGTATCTGCAATAAATTAATTCTTGACCTTTGTAATAGTGCTGCTTGGTGTTGGTTGGGGACTGAATTGCAAGACAATACTCACGCACATTCAAAGAGGAGATTCAGGAACATGTATGCAGGAGAAACGGCACTGGAACCATGTTCTTGGTGAGTTTAGCTGAGTTGAGCTAATGTGGCTAACTAGCATTAAAGTCATGTTCTCTATTGATGCAATTTTGATAGGTGAGCTTTTTAAATGGTGAACTTGACTCTATATTACAGTTACTGCTGTTATAAGTTGTTTTAAACCTTTAGTTAATGTAGCATATTTTGGCCTTAAAAAGCACAGAAAGAGGGGCCAAGAGTCGCTGCATCTTGAGAATATGTACCATGAGATGAAACAAGAGCTCTTTAGCCATAGAGATGCTGCTTATATTTGGAGAAAGAAGGGGAGAGGCTTACAACCCACCATCCCCACAGTGAAATACGCTGGTGAGAGCATAATGCTGTGGGGATGCGTCAGTGCATCTGGAACTCAGAATCTCGATGGAAGAAATTATGAAGAAAGAAGGATGTGAAATGTGAAAACCTCATCAGTTAGCAGCAAAAGTGGGTCTGGGTTATTTGCTTTATCTTCCAAAATGACAACAACACAAAACATATGCCACTCCTGATAAAGAACTACCTTCAGCAGACCAAAGTGAATATTATTGACTGGCCGACACAGAGCCCTGACTTGAATTCAACTGAAAATCTGTGGGGTGAAACTGAAAATGGTCAAAATCCATGACAAAAGACCATCAAATTTGGAGGAGCTTAACAGATCTGCTAAAAAAGAATGGGTTGGGGTTGCTCAGGAGACCTGTGAGACTTGCAGTTGAGTGATAGGTTAGGGGCCCTAATGACCTCTGGTTTGACCCTGGTAGATTTTGTTCTATTGTGAAATAGTTGTGTTTCTGTGTGTAAAATAGCTGCTGACCTATACTATACTATACTGCCAACAGCATTCACTCGTCTGCCCTCACTCACACCCTGAACCTGAGTAACATACCATCCTTAATCCAGAGGCTTTGAAGTATGATGTGGGCCCACCCTCTGCAGCTATAACAGCTGCAGCTCTTCTGGGAAGGCTTTCCACAGGTTTAGGAGTGTTTATGGGGAATTTCTGACCATTCTTCCAGAAGCACATCTGTGAGGTCAGACACTGATGTTGGAGAGAAGGCCTGGCTCACAGTCTCCACTCTAATCCATCCCAAAGGTGTTCTATCAGGCTGAGGTCAGGACTCTGTGCAGGCCAGTCAAGTTCTTCCACACCAAACTCGCTCATCCATGTCTTTATGGAGCTGCTTTGTGCACTGGTGTGCAGTCATGTTGGAACAGGAAGGGGCCATCCCCAAACTGTTCCCACAGAGTTGGGAGCATGAGATTGTCCCAAATGTCTTGGTATGCTGAAGCATTCAGAGTTCCTTTCACTGGAACTAAGGGGCCGAGCCCAACTCCTGAAAAGCATAATCCCCTCCTCCATCAAACTTTACACTTGGCAAAATTTAGACAAGTTTTGTTCTCCTGGCACCCACCAAACCCAGACCTGTCCACCAAATTGCCAGAAAGAGAACTGATTGATCGCTCCAGAGGAAAACTCCACCTCTCTGCAGCTTCTCTCCTCCTGCAAGTCTGGCCATTCTTGAAGCTGCAGCTCAGACCTGTGGCTGCAAGGTGGTTGGTGCCTATTGTGGTGCTAATCCCAAATCAAATTGTGGTCCTTGGAGCTGAAGGGTGCCATCAGGCTGATGTCGGGCTTTTTTAGCCTGTGGAACTCCAGAGGCCCATTGTTGCGGGCTATTCAGTCCGTATACAACCGAAGCGAGAGCTTGGTCCACATTGCCAGCAATAAGTCAGTCTTGTTTCCTGTGGGTGTTGGACTTTGTCAGGGCTGCCCTTTGCCACTGATTCAGTTCATAATTTTTATGGACAGAATTTCTAGGCATAGCCATGTGGCAGAAGGCTTCCGCCTTGGTGGCCTCAGAGTCTCATCTCTGCTTTTTCTGGATGATGCGGTCCTGCTGGCTTCATCAGGTGGCAGCCTCCAGCTTGCAGTGGAATGGTTCAACCAACTATGAAGGGGCTGGCATGAGAATCTGCACCTCAGGCCATGGTCCTCAGCCGTAAAAGGGTGAAGCCCCAGGTGGAGGAGTTTAAGTATCTCGGAGTCTTGTTCACGAGTAGTGGGAGAAGGGAGCGAGAGAGCGACACACGGATTGGGGCTGCATCTGCAGCTGACATGATGTGGGTTCTTCCTGTGTCCTTTTTTGGTGGAGCCTTTCCGCAGGGAGGCTCCTCCCAGCAGGTTGGAGTTTTGGTTCCCACTCTTTGGCTGAACACACCTGTTCCTCATTCTCCTCATCCAACTCCAGTACTTAAGGACCAGTGGTGCTATCTGTTCTCTACCAGATAGTCTGCTTTCTACACTGGTAATCAGGCCAACCTTTACTCCCTCCCTCTCTCTCCCTCCCCCCCCCCTCCCTCCCTTGGTCAGTTCTAGTTGTCATTTTACACCATAAATTTATGGTGTAATTTATTTATGGTGTAATTTATTGGTCTTCTTGACAGGTGTGTAGAAGAATGAAGGCAAGCCACAAGGAAAAGATGAAACTGAATTCACTGTAGATTGAGGGATAGGAGGTTCTAACCAATTTGTTCATGCAAAGAGGCTAAAATCCATTTACTTGTAACCAAAAACATATTGGCACTTTGGAGAAATTAGGCCTTACTGCATACCATAACTTGGTTTAACAAGTAAATGTTTCAATGTAATGAAAAATAAGTGAAATAGAAATGAGCAGGGTTATGAAAAACACATTTTGTTTCCTGTTGGGGTGTGAGAGTTGAAGTGGTGGAGTTCAGAGAGAAGAGAGCCTTTCAAGATTAGGCTTAAAACTTTCCTTTATGATCAAGCTTATAGTTAGGGCTGGATCAGACGACCCTGAACCACCCCTTAGTTATGCTGCTATAGGCCTAGGCTGCTGAGGGGGTTCCCATAATGCACTGTTTCTTTTCATTCACCTTTATTTACTTGTTTATACTTCACTCTGTATTTAATCATTATTATTAATCTCTGCCTCTCTTCCACAGCGTGTCTTTTGTCCTGTCTCTCTCCACTCAGCCCCAACCGGTCGCAGCAGATGACTGCCCCTCCCTGAGCCTGGTTCTTGCTGGAGGTTTCTTCCTGTTAAAAGGGAGTTTTTCCTTCCCACCGTCGCCAAGTGCTTGCTCATAGGGGGTCGTTTTGACTGTTGGGTTTTCTCTGTGTTATTGTAGGGTCTTTACCCACAATACAAAGCGCCTTGAGGCGACTGTTTGTTGTGATTTGGCGCTATATAAATAAAATTGAATTGAATTGAATTGAATTTAGTGTCCAGCTGGCACAGTGGTGTTGTGGCCTGGCAGCGATGAGGACACACACATTCCTGTCCATTTGTGTCAGAGTTGGGTAAATGGTAAATGGACTAGTTTCCATATAGTGCTTTTCTACTCTTGTGAATGTCTCCCAGCAGAACTCCTCAGCAAACAAGCACACACAAAAAGAGGTAAACACTGAAAACATATGCACTAAGGGCACATAAGAGTAAATGGACTGAATTAATGAGCCCCCATCTACAGACACTTGAGATTGCCTGGACAATTTCAACATAGAAACAAATGGGCTGAAAAGGGACTGAAAGACATGAAATGATGCCAAACGATGTAGCCACTTGTGGTAGATTTTTTATAAATTAGTCTTTGTTGTCATTTAACATTTTTTATGATTGTTTTGCTTGACTTTGAAGTCAGTTTATGGCTTATCATAATAGTTTTGCCTTTTGTGATTGTTTTTAGCCTTTTCTCTGATTTTTTATGTTTTTTTGTATTCCTTTTGGCCATTTTGTGTTTCTTTGTTTTTGCATTGAATCTATTTTCAGTTGTTTGTATGGCTTTGTTGTCATTTTTTTTTATCACTTTATGCTTTGCCTACATTGTGCTCAGATTGTAGTTTTTTTGTGTCTGTTGCTATTTTGTGGGTCTTTCTGGTTGTTTCTCTAATCACTATTGAGGGCATGTTACAAAAAGATTTATAGGGTTTTTTAGTAATTCTGCATCTCTTTCAGGTTGTATTTCTTTTTCTTTTTCCATTTTGCATCTTGTTGTAATGATTTTGTATCTGTAATTTTGTTTCTTTGTAATAACTTACCTTTCCTGTAGTTGTTTTGTGCCTATGTGTTTTATTGGCATGTCTTTGTGGTTGTGTTCTGTACCTTTGTAGTTGCTGTTGACACGTCTCAAACCCTGGCCCCAAACACCAGGGGCTTCTGGATCTGTAGAATGTGCTCTTTCTGTGATCTGTCTGTGATTATACACACACACACACGCAGATACTGCACAGAAACAGGTGCATACACCAAGTGGGCAAGGTGTTGGTTAACACTCATCACTGGTCTGGCCAAAAACATATAAATCCACAGACACATGCTCTGGACATTCCACACATAGCCTCCCACCAACCTGAAAAGTGCCCTGAGACCTCCTGACCTGGCTCAAGATGCTGTGCAAACCTCCCACATCCCAGACAGGTGGCAAGATAAAGAGTTGTAGGGGGTGGAAGGAAGAGTGGTCCATTTAAAATAACTATGTGACCCTTCTAACCCCTTTGCCTCAGACCCCTGACCCTCTCAAACCCTTGAGGCACCTGTGCAAGCTGCTTCACTGTATGTAAACAACCTTTTGCCATGCACCATCAAACCTGATGCCAGGGTGAAAATGTGTGTACTGTATATGTGTGTGAAGCAAATTAAAGTTTACATTGTACAGAAATAGGAGAAGGTATGCTGACAGCAGAACTTATGCCAACTGTGTTAAATAGACAGTATTTGTTATGTCAGGATGAGAGTATTCAGTTTTCTGGCAACTTTTTAAATTTTACTTCCTACATTTTTACACAAATATCTGTGCTTTCTGCTCCTTACATTTTCAAACAGACTGGTTACTTTAGGTTTATCATCTGAGGGAAGATTTTCTTTCCCATCAAACCAAACTGAGCCTAAATGGATCGAGGGACAGGAGTACTGGTGTATCCATGCCTGGGGTTTATGGCATACAAAGACTTCAAAAAGGCAAAACTATATAATTTATGTATCATTTATAGCGCTGTGCTCAGGGGCTACAGCAGGCTGGTGTTGTGCCATAAAGTGATCCTGATGTTTCTGTGTGCTTTTATGTGTAATATCTTTGCGTATATTGGTAAACAGAGTGCAGTTAGCATTATTTATGAAGGGCTTAT